>OY019130.1:38878075-39183075 GCA_955652365.1 Eristalinus aeneus
CCCCCTAGAGTGAAATTAGGCCGGTTTCTTCTTATTACTTGGTAATTTTTGTAACTGAGATTGCGCGTCTGGTTTAGGTTAGTTTCGCTAACCACCATCAATTAACTTTCACTGCTAGGATCATAAGAGGTCCATTATATCTGCTGCGCGTTTGGCTCGCTACAACAGCGCCGAATAGATAACGTCTACTCGGGCCGTTGGCTGTAGGAAACTGGTCTGTAAAGCTACCATCTGTTTCGGCAAAACGATCATCTGCTTGCATTGTCTGAATAGTGGGCAATACATCCTTTAATGTAGGATCTGCCGTAGGCTGTCAGGGTACTGTGACCGGGGCAACCTTTGGCACTGTAAGTTCTGTCGGCTTTCTCCCTGACGCCATTTGAGCGTAGGTGATAATCGGCGTAACAGCGGTAGCTGCACCACGGGCCATTGGCCTGGCTTCTACTGTTGCGTTCATTGCGGTCTTTACTCTTTGCCGGAGCTCTCGGATGCGAGGGCACAATTAGCAGGATGTCCTTTTCCTCCGCAGAGTACACAGCTGAGAAGGTCTTGGTCTCTAACTTCTTCTTCGCCTAAACTGCATTTTCCTTTCTGGTGGGATTCAGTACATCTGAAACATCTGTACTGCATATTGCAGTTGTCCCTTATATGTCCCAGCATCCGACACTGCGCACATTGAAGTACGTGGTCGGACTTTCTTAATGTTTGCCATTTAACAGCTAGAGAACCTAGGGGTCGAATTTTCCTTAGGCTCTCGATTTTGCTGCCATGGGAGAGCTGGATCAGAAAGAATGGAAGTTTAATATTCTCATTCTTCCTTGTAGCCGCAGTGTTGAAGGGCTTTACTCCTACGAAGTGGACCTCTTCGCTATTGTGGGCGTGCAGCTCCTCGAGGATCTCCCGCGTGTCAGTAGAAGGATCAGCCCCCTTGAGGAGCACATTACGGCCTTTTTCACCTTCAAGGGTGTATGCGTAAAAACGAGCCACCGCCGACGCTAAGGACTATTTGACACTCTTAAAATCAGCTGCTGAGCTACTGTTCTTGCACTTATATATAATATAAAAAGGACTACTTGTGGCCAACTTACATGTTTTCACAATGTTCTTCGTTTCTTGTCCAAAGATGTTTATAGGCGGGCAGCTCTCCTTCTTCTCTGGGGATTTCTGTTGCTGTCGTTGTTCCTGCTGTGATGAGTGTTGCTGCTGTCTCTGGTGTTGCTGCTGTCTCTGGTGTTGCTGCTGTCTCTGATGTTGCTACTGTCTCTGATGTTGCTGCTGTCTCTAATGTTGCTTTGGTGGTTGCTGCTATAGCTTTTGCTGCTGGTGATGTTGTTGCTTCTGCAGCTGGGGCTGGCCCTGCTGCTGCTTCTGTGTTTGTTGCTGCTGTAGTTTCTTTTGATGTTGCTTCAGTTTTTGTTTGGAGCTGGAAGGAGTTGTTACTCTCCATGTAGCGCCCTTCGTTACCTTCAGATTGGTATTGAAGGGTTTCAATATCATTGTCCGCTTTCATTGCTGTTATTGGTGTTGATTTGGAGGTTTTTCGAGTGGATGTTGCTCGAATGGGTGTTACCTTGCCTGTGGCCGCCTCCTCATCAGATGATGCAGTTGTTGTTGTTGTTCGTCGCTTGATTGGTATCGGTTGCATCTGCATCCTCCCCCTCCTCTTCTTTGTCTCATTGAGCTGGCTAGCTGGGCTCTCTGATCGTACACTGTTTTCGTCACTTAGATCACCAGATCTATACGGCAACGGCAACAATCACCCAATCGTTATATATTTATATATTCAATGTTCATTGCACTCACACTATGTGCCTTTAATAAAAAAAAAAAGAGAAACGAAAATATATGTTCTCGCGGGATTCCAATCCGGGATGCTATATTAGCGAACAGGCACCTCCTCCACTACGCTAATTACTCACTTGATTTCTTCTGTCATTAAATGTAATATAGATCAATTAGTTGTGTTATTATACTATGACTGGAACACATCTGGCGAGAGATCGTGCTGGCTGGAGAGGCATGTTGGTTGAGGCCCAGGTTCACCCCGGAATGTAGCACCACAAGAAGAATAAGAAGAAGAGAAAAATGAGCCGGTGTTGTAGCCAGTTGTATTTCCAGGAGTGTTGTTGTTGGTATGTTGTTAGAGGTGTTGATGGGTTCACTGCTGGATTGCTCATGAGAATTCCGCAAGCATTTGTTGTTGATAGGTGTGGAAAAAGTCGGTCGGACTGCTGGCGTCGTTGTTGTGGTTGTTATAGAGAGCATAAACCGGATAAAGAAGTGATCGATATCGGTTTTTAGAATGTGCGACCGGGAGCATAAGATGATGGTTTGCTCATTTGGCTTACTCCTCGTCAGCAGCATATGTATATTCAGCTCTGCTCTCACATGTGGGATCAGTGGATCAGTGGCCTTTTCCACAATTTGCACATTTGTGAATGAGAGTATTGACACATTCAGCAGTTTTATGTGGGCCAGAGCAGATTGAACAATATGTTTTTAGGTGACAGTTCCTCTCACCATGGCCAAACATCTGGCAGTTGTGGCATTGCGCTATCTTACCTTTGAGTTTTTGTTGATAATTCAATTTCACTTGGGTATAAAAAATGGAAAGAATTTTTTTTTATTAAGATAGTCTTAATGGATCCATTTTCAAGTGAAATTATGTAGAATTTGTCACTATATTTTTTTTATGCCAAATTTAATGAGTTCTGATTTAAAATATTCTGTATTTAATTTGTCCCTATCATGCAGAATAACCTTAAATGCCTTGGCACTTTTTAAATCATATGGAAAAAATGACAGGCTTGAGCTTTTAAACAGCTGAAAACCGAATTGCATGATTCAAGAGATTCACAAATAATTTGTATCCCAATTGACATTTTATTCACGAGTAATCACTCATTTCCAAAGTTTTCATGACTGTATGCACAAAATCACATGGTTTTGGAGCAATTTAATAGGCGGAACATACACCTTTTTTAAAGGTTTAGAAGCGAGTATATCTTCCAGAACATCAACATCGCGAGTTTGAAGAGGGCCAAAGAACTGAACTGCGATTGCGAGCACTACTACTTATGCCTCTAGTTTTTTTTTATTCAAGGCAAAAAATTATCCCTGATTCCCGGAGATCCTCCGCGTCTCGAAAGTTTGATTTTGTTTTCGATTCACTACAACAAAACCAGACAAAGAAGACAATCATAGGCAAAACCTCCGTGCAGACTGGTAGGTAGATACAGTTTTAAAACAAAAGACCTATTGCCCAATATAGTTTGAAGACCTTTTACTTCTCCAGAGTTTATTACTCACTTTTATCAAGAAACTGACCAATGCTGGACGTCTCTTCCTAAGCAAGTGACCACAGTACGAAACGTTCTGTGACAGTATTCCGATCAAGCTTGCGCAATTTATACAGAAAATCACATTTGTCATCATTTGTCATCGTCCTCAATGCTTAGTCTACAAAGGTTGAATTCAACCGAATTGACTAGTACATGTATAAAAAAACAAGAGTTATAAAAAATCAGTTGGATCTCATTATTTTCACTCTGTATTAGTCGTTCTGTAGGAGCAATAAGCAGAACACGATAAAGTCTAATTACATGTATGATTTTTCTAGGCTATTAATCAGATCTTAAACACGCTCTTTTGAATAAAGCCCAAATACCTAAAATCATTTTTAACCATAGTATAGTATTAGTTTTTTTTTTAAGCCGGAGTAAAACATTTAGTCGTTTTCAAATTCGTTTTCTATATTTTCTACAATTCAATCACTTGTTTTTCCATTTATGTGAACATGTCGTTTTCTTTGCATTTAATTGCGCTTTATCTTGTACTTCTTTACGGTTTTATAACGGTAACCATCAGCAGCGATTTGTTCCACTGGTTCTTCCATGGCAATAATTGGTGCTAAGTACTCATTGCTTGGCTCAATTATGGAGACTTCCTGAATGGGAGGCAAGTATTCGTTTCCAATGACCTCACTGACATCACGACGTTGCCTGTAGCGTATACGCTTAACAGTTCTATATCGGTATCCATCACTGGCGAGTTCGACCGATGGCTTCAAAGGAGTAGGAACTTGGGGTACAAAAGCCTCAGCTGGAATAGCCTCAACTGGAGCTGGAACGGAGATTGAAACTTCTTCTGAAGCTGGAGATGAGATATCTGCAACAACTGGAGCTGGATAGGAATAACTAGATTCGATTTTTGTATCGACTGGAGGCAGATATTCTACTGCAGGAAGCTCGTTCACATCGCGCCGACTTCTGAATCGAAGACGTTTTACAGTTTTGTAGCGATATCCATCATCGGCCAATTGCTCAATGGGCTCAGCTGATTCAATTGGAGCTAAGTACTGATTGTTTGGTTCAGGAACGTCAATCTCTTGGACAGGTGGTAGATATTCGGCTGGTAGTTCATTTACGTCACGACGAACCCTGTAACGGATACGACGCACGGTTTTGTAGCGGTATCCATCATCGGCAAGTTGTGCGCTTTCAACTGGTGCGGAAACCTCTACAGGGACTGGGCTAACCGCTTCTACTGGAGCCTCAATTTTGGCTGGGGCAGGTACCTCCACTGCAGCTGGGGCTGGGTAAGAATAACCAGATTTAACGGGTGCAGAGGCTTCTGCAACTGGGGGCAAGTAGTCATTAGATGGGAGTTCGTTTACATCACGGCGAGCTCTGTAGCGAATACGACGCACAGTTTTATACCTATATCCATCATTTGCTAATACGGTGGATTCCTGCACAGGTGCGACAATTTCAACTGCAGCTGTAACTTCAACTGGTGCACTAATTTCAACTGGGGCAGCGACATCTTCAGCAACAGCCGGAGCTGGGTAAGAATATCCAGCCTTTTCCTGAGCAGGAGGAAGGTATTTAGCTGACGAGAGTTCATTCACATCACGTCGGTTTCTATGACGCAGGCGTTTAATGGTTTTGTAACGGTATCCATCTTCGGATATTTGTTCGACTGGTTCAACAGATTCAACCGGGGCAAGATACTGGTTAATGGGCTCTGGAATAGATACTTCCTGAACTGGGGGAAGATATTCCGCCGGAAGCTCATTCACATCGCGACGCACTCTGTAACGAATGCGGTGGACAGTTTTATAACGATATCCATCGCTGGCTAAATCAGCAGTCTGTTCCACTGGAACAGCTGTTTCGATTGGAGCGGATACTTGGACAGGAGCTGCGACTGGAGTTGAAGCTACAACAGAGGCTGGTGCGACAACTTCGACTGGACTTGGAGCTGGATATGAATAGCCAGCCTTGGCTTGAACTGGAGGAAGGTATTCGCTTGATACAACTTCGCTTACGTCACGACGGTTTCTGTGGCGCAGTCGCTTAACAGTCTTGTAACGATATCCATCTTCTGCGATTTGTTCAATTGGTTCGGAGATCTCAGCGGGAGGAATGTATTGGTTGATAGGTTCAGCAAGTGACACCTCAGCTGGTGGAAGGTATTCACCAGCTGGAAGCTCATTCACATCACGGCGGTGTCTGTAACGAAGCCGTCTCACCGTCTTGTACCTATATCCATCATTAGCTAGTACTGCAGAATCTTGCACAACCGGTGAGGTTTCAACTGGAGCTTCTACGGCAAGAGGGATTATTTCAACTGGGCCGGAAACCTCAATAGGAGTTGGGGACGATACCGGTGCTGCTTCTACAACAGGTGCTGGCGGAATGTAAGAATACCCAGCCTTCTTTTCAACAGGAGGTAGGTATTTGGCAGATGAAAGTTCACTAATATCACGACGGTTTCTGTGACGCAATCTTTTCACGGTCTTATAACGATATCCATCATCGGCCAACTGTTCAACTGGCTCAATAGTTTCGATCGGGGCCAAGTACTGGTTATTGGGCATTGGAACTATAACTTCTTCAGCAGGAGGAAGGTATTCCGGTGCAATTTCATTTACATCACGACGATGTCTTAATCGCTTAACAGTCTTGTAGCGGTATCCACCTTCAGTAAGTATTCCAGAGGGTTCAATTTTCTCTATTTCCTCAAGAACAGCTAAGCTATCCTCCGCTGGGGGAAGGTATTTGCTGGCGGCAGCCAAAGTCACAAAGGCTAATCCAACAAGAAGCAATTTCTGTTAACAGAAAAAATAACATTGGTTAGATTCATATATATACATATAAGTAAATATATATATATATATATATATATATATATATATATATTAATATCCGCTTAGCTTACCATTCTGAAAAATAATCAAACTTCTACCCTCTACTCTGTTCGTATCAGCAGCAACCGATCGAATGATAAAATGTCGCAAGTTCCCAAACAATTTATACAAATGTCGTATCACCACAACCACGGTCATTTAAACAGGCCGGCCAAAAATGCTAAGCTGTCACACTAAGAGGTAAAGTGAAGAAAGGCAAATCGAAAACTAACCGCCGAGACCCACTCTCCGATACGGAGATGATGAATTAATTAATTACGCTGATTAATTTGTTTGAAATTTAGATTCTTCGGAAGGGAAGCAAAACCGACCACCAAGAGTTCCAATTAAAAATCGAGACCAAAGCCGGCATATTTGGATGGGCGAGCAAAACCATATCTTCGGGGAAGTTGTTTGATACGACAGCGAATTGTTTGCTATCAAAAATTATGACCGTCGCAGTGATGGATTTCTTACGAGTTTATGCGAATGATGAGGACGGTTAAATAAATCGATTACGTTTTTGAAAGGCAGCAGCACTGTATGTTGTGTTCGCTGCCGAGCGAAGGTCATATGCTTGTGTCGTCTCTTTTTGTGAGACATGGCTATAATTGGTCAAAGAAATTTGCAAAAGAAATCAATTAATTCTTGAATCAATGAATGAATTGTGTGTCGATTGTACCTGAGTGGAATCAAAGAGACCAAGGATTGTGAAGTTTCGGTATGCTTTGTATAGATAGTCAAAACGAACGTATATGATTCTCAGTGGGGAGACTAAACAACTGCGGTGTGTAAAATTCTCATAGGGAAAACATAGAGGAGGAATATTTTTGCAATGAGGAAGTTGTGGTAAACACGTTGAAGGTTAAACAGTGTGATGAGTTTGATAAATCTATTACTAATGATGAAGAACAGTTAAACGCGAATGGCACGTGTTTTGCGGTGGAGTTGAGGAGATATATATTTTTGAATGTAAATAACATATATTTACTGAAGGTGTGCGCAGTTTGTTCAGTACTACTTTATGTTAGAGTTTCCAAATATTTGTTGGGTTTTAATTATTCTTCTCAATTTATACTCGTCAGAATCTGAAGTTATGTAAAGTAGATTGAAACTGTGTAAATGTGCTACGAATCTTACTCCCACATGATTAGCCGGGTAGAATTGTATGGTTTTTTGTAAGCTCAAATGTTTAATATTTGTCACATCTCTGATACTAGACATGAACGCGTTTCAAAAGCTTTTCGAAACTCGCCGCTCATATTTGGCGATAAAATAAAATGTGAGAAAATAATAGTAAAATGGGAGCAGTGGTGAAATCTTCTAATTTACTCTGTACGCATATTCTTAAGGCGAAAAAGTAGAGCTTTGCTGCTTCAACTCCTCTTGATGTGCTTGATATTATTTTCTCACTGGCAGAGGAGACCTTGCTCGAAAAATGAGAAATGTTTAGTGCTGAAATCAAATCTGAATTTTTCAATTTATGCATTCATTTCATGACCCTGCCATCACCACTTAGTCAGCATTTAAAAAATATTCATTTACATCTTAAGTAAGACCAAGTTCATGGGACACAGATGTAAGTGATAATATTTTCCATGCAAGTATAGTTTTTGATGAACAATAAACGGAAGAAGGGCATACATGAGGCTGTATTTTGCCGCAGATGACTTAATGTGTAATAAAACTAAGAGAGAAAAAAATATAAGAATTAAACTGATGCAGAGCAATAATTTGTTTGGCACCTTAATTGAATAGATTGTTAAAATGAAACTATTGTACAGCCACTGGGACTTCAATATAAATGGTAGTTACCAGTTAGTAAATGCAACGCCTATAGATTCATGGTGATGCCTATACCGGCACCCAATTCTGGATCAAACCATAAGTGCATAAGTAGGTTGCACTTTTAATAGAGATTATTAAAGTGACAAGTAACTGGCCACAATTGAATATTATGATAAGTTGAGTTAAGTTCAGAGGGCTGTGAAATGATTCTGTTTTAAATTCCAGTATATTAAACATTTTTTTTTTAATGTATTTAAATTATCAGCTATTCTTGTCAACTTTATTGTTACATTCAAATATCAATAAGGACGAATTGTTCTAGGGATAATTTGTATTACTGTTTAAAATTAGGTTGAACATACTTCGTCGCTCTCATCTCCAAATCAAAAGAACAAATTAACTACTCACGAAGTAATCATTCTGCAATTTCAAATCAACAATGGCACGAAAGTCATTATTAGGAATTTTATAGGCGACTCGACGTAGTAGTTAAATTAACAAAAGGGAGTACTTACGTTTGTAGAATTTATCCTATGATGATTCCGAGTAAAAAAAGAGAAGGATTGAAAGTGTTTTTCACGATCTAGGAATGGTAAATAAGAACAAAAGGAGCGAAACGCCAATAAACGTTTGCCAATTACTCGATTTAACAATAATGAACACCTGGCTCTTGCACTTAGCAGAGAGCGTGTACGTTAAGCGTAGAAACTAAATAGAGTACATCATCGTAAACAAAAGACTCCGAGTTCCATAAAATCAGTGAAGTGTTACCCAGATGCTCGTAAGGTTTGACCATAAACCAGCCGGGAGGAAAATATATCTTATTGGAAAATAAATTACGTTGGCAGCAAAATATTTGCGAATAGGACTAGGAAGTATAAGGGGAAATACTGCAAATTAGTTGCAAAATAAAACCAATTAAAAAAATGAAAAACCAAAATCATAAAAAAAATATTTCATTACTTTTTACAAATTTAATAATATTTTCTTTTATTAAAAATTTACTTTGACAATATGATGCGAAATAAATTCTTTTGTTAGTTAAAAATGACTTCTGCATCAAAACTCTAGATATAAGTTATCAAGTTGAATTTTTGTCTTTTGAATTTACCGGCTACGTACAAGGCGCTAAAAAGCTAGTATCTGGCAATACTATATATCATTTCAAAGGTTCGCGCTGTTTGAAAGGTTTTTCGCTAAAGGCAAATCCGCTAGAGAAACGTTCCGTGAGATTAATGGTGTTTTGGGAGATGATACTCTATCACTTCTACATGTTATCAATGTTATATTTTCTACATTTCCTAAATATTGTGCTTTTGTCATTCTCGGCTGATAGGCAGACACAGTTAAACAATAATTTTTGATAAGTACCAGCCTTCGGTGTGTCATCTGAGATTTCCTTTACTGAAGAGGTTTGACTTTTATCAAGAGAAGTACGAACATCCATCCATATTTTCAACATCTTTATAAAGGATAGCGGATAACTCCAGTGGCCATGTCTTCTGCTGCCAACGTGTTTTTACTTTCAGATATTCTACCTGCTACTTATCTGCAGCGTTATGGAGATCTTCTAAGAAAATAAAAAAAAAATATTTTTTATCGATTACTTTATAGCTTTTATATAATTTTTAATCTCACCTCTCTTTAATTTAAATGATGCATATGTTCGGGTATATTGTGTATATTGCCCCCAGATCGGTCTCAAGATGAAATGTGATGTATCCTAGGAATATAATACAAAATATAAATATATAAAATGTATTTTCCTGTTATTAGAGAAAGTCATGGAAGAATGTGGCTTACGTAATGCAATTAGAACAGTTTTCTTCTTCTTGTTGTTGTGGCGCTACGGTCCGGGGTTTACCTGGGCCTCAACCAACATGCCTCTCCAGCCAGCACGATCTTTCGCCAACTGTCTCCAATTGCGCACTCCAAGTTGGTTGAGGTCCTTCTCCACTTGTGTGCGCCACTTTAGTCTAGATCGTCCTCTGTTGCGTTGTCCCAATCCCACGGATTTAAAGACTTTTCGGACCGAAGCAGTGGTGTCCATACGCTCTACATGGCCTAGTCATCTTAAGCGTTGTATCTGTAGACGCTTGACTAGGCGCATGTCACCCATAGAGTTCGTCATTAAATCTTCTCCTCCAGATGCCATCAACGCAAACAGGATCAAAAATCGGAATCCCCATCCGCCTTTGGTAACGTCCAGGTTTCCGCGCCATAGAGAAGGACTGGGATGAGCAAGCTTCTATATAAAGCGAGCTTAGTCCTTCGAGAGAGGGCTTTCTTACTCAATTGTTTCTTGAGCCGAAAGAAACAGCGATTGGCAAGAAGGATTCTGCGTTTGATTTTGTTGTCCCTGTTTACCGCGGAGCCGAGGTAGACGAAGTCCTTGACTACCCCGAAGTTTCTGCTGCCTAGTGTGACGCTCTGTCCGAAACGTCCTTGATGACAGCATGTACTTAGTCTTGCTCTCATTTCCCGCCAGACCCATTTTAGCCGCTTCCGCTTCAATGCCAGCAAACGCTTCATTGACGGCTCGCTGTGTTCGTCCGATCACGTCAATGTCATCAGCGTAAGCTAGCCAATGAACTGACTTCTGGAAGATCGTGCCTCTGGTGTTTACTTGTGAGTTACGCACGATTTTCTCGAGGATGATGTTAAAGAAGTCACATGACAGTGCGCTGCCTTGTCTTAAAGCTTTTTGCTATTGAAGGTTGTTGTTTGTTTGTAACGCATTTTTATTAACACTTTACAATTCGTTAACTTAGTTGATAGACAAAAATGCTTAAAACTAGCTTAAATATTTAATCTGAAATTTTAATCTTATTTCTAACTTACTGACTCTAAACAAGTACTCTAAGCTAATCTATGTTATTTTTGTCTGCCTTTCGACATCTTTTGTTATTAAATCTTAAGTCTAGTGGTTTTGTTTTTGTTGCCCAAGAAAATTAAAAAAAAAACTTGGACGTTCCTTAATCAATGTTTTTAACTTACTTGCTAACTTAACTTACTTATCCTAAATCAAACTTAAACATATTTACATTATTACTTCCAACTATATCCGTAAGCAATACGGACGCGTGCACCAGGGAGTATATGCTCTTTATATGCTTGACATATATATCGAATACTCCGTGGTGCACATATTTTTTTTTTTTTGTATTTTTTTTTTGTCCTAATCTACCTTATAGCTACCTTAAACTATGTACGTTGGCCCTAATGAGTCAACTATCCTGGTCCTGTGTGAGAAGTTGGCGGCATCGAAGGCTGATTCTGATGCAGCCACCAGAAGAAAAGCCGTTCTTTGTCAGAGACTGCTCTATCGCGGGCAGAGATCGCTCTACTGAACCGTAAGAGGCCTTCGTGGCTGCGAGCGATGTCCGGCTCGTATTGAAGTCGCCTTTCCACTGTTCGGCGTGCGACATGGAAGATGATAGGGCAGCCTTCCCTATCTTGTATCAGGCCTTTCGTGTCCAAATAGAGCAACGCCTCAGGTGGGATAAAGCCGTTAAGACGCACCTTCTCATGGTACATTTCATTAGGGTAGTAAGCCCCAAAGATTGGTTGAGGTCATGGCTCGAGCTATGTGACCCCGAATCAATTTAATAATAAAATTATCTATTCTGATCAGGTTTGCCTCATTGTACAAGACCTCGTTGGGATAGAATTTTTTTGTACTGGGATTCGGGTGTACGATATAAACGGAGACAGGCCCGAAGACACTGTCTCTCGAACACCCTCATCTTTTCCATCTGGGAAGGACTCACGTTGAACCACACAGGACAACCATACACCATAATTGGCCGTATTAGGGCCATGTAGCAGATCACCTTCTCTCTGGTATCAAGTTGGCTGCTGTAAAACAGCCCCCTTGCCATAGCGAAGGCTTTCTTAGTGCTGGTCAAAACTGTTGCTGCATGTATACCACCATACAGGAACTGGTCCAACCAAATGCCAAGATATCTAACCACACTTTTAACAGTTAATGGCTGCCCCTGTGGGTCCAATATGCTGAACTTTCGCCAATTTCTTTTCGTGTCCCTTGATGCTCTGGACAACGGGGTTCTGAAAAGAATAGTTTCGCACTTCCGGTAGTTGATTTTCAACTTCCAGTTGTCGCAATATTGTTGAATCAAATCGAAATCACGTTGCAGCAGGCCATTTATGACCTCAATCTTTGCACCTGATCTGCACGCGATTAGATCATCGGCAAACGCAATTAAGTTTGGCATGGAACCTATAAGGTCACTAGTGAATATCGTGAATAGAATCGGCGAACCAACCGCCCCTTGTTGCAGCCCATTTTTTATGTGAAAAACAGTGGAGGAAGTTACGTTGCCATTTTTCACAACGAACTTCCTGCCTGTTATCATGTCATAGATCATATATAGCAACGTTTTGTTCATGCCAAGCCTGACCAACTTGAGGAAGAGTCCTTCTAACCGGTGTCGAACGCCTTTTCCATGTCAATCAGGCAGGCACCTGTGCACTGTGTCTTGTTTCTGTTCCATTGTATGTCGGAAACCAATTTGGACCCGGCGTGAATTGTGTCGTGCCCCGCCCTAAAGCCGAATTGGTTTTCCGGAATAATTTGTTTTGGCTCGACCCACTCTTTCAGAGCCTTGATGACTATTTTCTCAAAGACTTTGCTTATGCACGGAAGAAGACTTATCGACCGAAGATTTGTCGGAATGGAGGTATCTTTGTCCCGTTTCGGGATGGGTTGTACCACTGCTGTTTTCCAATGCGCTGGGTAATATGCATTACTCAACGTATTGTTAAACAAGGTTGTGTACACATCCACCGCCTCATAGGGGAGATGGCGCAGAACAATATTCGGTATTCCATCAATTCCCACTGACTTCTTCTTCTTTAGTGAGTTGAAGATACCCTGGAGTTCATCTCTCGAAATTAAGTTGGAATTACTTCCGCCATCGGCGATGACATTGTTTGCCAGTAAATCGTCATTGAATCTGGTGAAGCCAGGATTCTCGGATCGCCATTGACTTATATCATTCCGTAGATTAACGTGGTTAAGCGAGGCTAAGTGTTCCAGGTCGTGGTTCAGACGACGCGACTTGTTGACCGTGTACACTTTCTGGAACACAGCACCAACTGCTTTGACATTTTCCTGGGGATCCTCAACTACGAAGAAGTTGTTGTCAAGCACAGCCTCATCTGGATCGATGCCAACTGATGTCAGTAGGCTTGCGTTGTCTGTTGTTCTGTCCAGTCGAACGCTTTGAATGTCGTTATGATCTTTCCTCCGGAAAATTTTATTTACTTGCGGGAACATGCTCGGGTTATTGGATCTTATAGCCCGAATCTTATTGCCCTAGTGCAAGCTAACAGCTATACTGTAATTTTGGCGGATCGACTGCTGGAGTACTTTGATCTGCGACTTCAGCGAACGGATCTCAGGATTTTAAGGATCGGGAAACCGCCTGTATAGGAGTTTTAACCTTGACAGGAGTCTACTCTTTTGCACGTGAAGTGCATCGATGGTAGCATTGCGATAGATGTCGCCATCGTCGGTTTGTACCACTTTTGGGATAGTCCTGTCCATTGTACGTTTAATGGCGTCGTCCATTCGTCTGAGGTACCCGTCAACCTCTTCGTTCTATTGAACGCTATTGAAGGTCTCGGTGAGTGCATTCTCCATCGTCATCCTACACAATCTGACGAGTTTGGTAGGAATGCCAAAACTAAACATGGCACTGTATAGCTCGTCTCTATGCACACTGTCATATGCAGCCTTGAAATCGACGAATAGGTGGTGAGTGTCAATTCGCATTTCTTGGGTCTTTTCCAGGATCTGCCGTGGTGTGAAGGTCTATTGTGGACTTCCCAGGTCTGAGACCACACTGATAAAAGGTTTCAGACGCTCCCACAATACGGCAGAGAGGATCTTGTATGCGATTTGAAGAAGGCTGATCCCTCTATAATTGGCGCAGTCAAAGGAGTCTCCTTTCTTGTGGACCGGACAAACTACGCTGGAATTCCATTCATCGGGCATGCTTTCCTCAGACTATATCTTACAAATGAGCATGGTGCATGCGCCCAACCAGACCATCTCCAGCTGCTTTAAATAGCTCTGCGGACAGTCCGTCCGCTCCAGCAGCTTTGTTCGACTTCAGCTTGGATATTGCTATCTTCACCTCGTCTAAGTCGGGGGGACGGAATGGTTGTCTATCATCGTCCAAATTGAGTGGAACATTCTGCCTAACAGCGGGATTTAAGCTGAATCTGCAGAAATGATACTTCCAGATTCTCAGCACAGACTGCGACTCTACTACGAGTTGTCCGGTTTGGTCCTGGCAGGCCTTGGTACGAACCTTGTATCCTACGGATAGCTGTTTTACCCGACGGTAAAACTTTCGGACTTCAATCCTGCCATAGCACCTTTCCACTTCCTCGACCGCGCGCTTCTCATGCTCCTTCTTTTTCCTTCTGAGAAGCCAGTGCTCTTTCCTTCTTCTTTGTTCGTAGAGTTCACGAACTGCCCGCGTTGTTCGATGCAACGTTGCTTTATAGGCGTCTAGTTAAGCTGCGTGCGCTTGCTTGCGCTCGTCGTCAAACCATGTGTTCCTTCTGGGTGGTGACGTGAAACCCAGCACATCAGTGGCAGCTTCTTTGGTGGCTTCTTGGCAACGTTTCCATTCTTCTTCTATGCTTAGTGCAGGAAGCGTCGAACTCTGAGGGAGTTTCAGGGAGACTCGGTCGGCAAAGTTTCCTGCAATCGGCTGCGATTGTAGCTTTTCGACGTCAAACCGTTTTGGCCTGTCTCGACTCCGTTGCTCTCTCGATATCCGGGTTCTTACCTTGGCTACAAACAAGGTGATGATCCGAGTCGATGTTTGCGCCTCGGAAGATTCGGACATCGACTGTACTAGATGAGTGTCTGACGTTGATCGGAATGTGATCAATCTGGTTGACGGTTGATTGATCAGGAGATCGCCAGGTCCCTTTGTGAATGTCCAGGTGTGGGAACCCCGTGCTAGCCACAAAGAGGTTCCGCCCCGAGGCGAAGTTTAACAGCCTGAGTCCGTTTCCGGATGTGTTGTCGTGCAGGCTGTGTTTACCGATGACTCCAGCAAAGATGTCCTCCTTTCTCAGTCTCCTAGACTGAGTCTGCGTTGTAGCAGTCAAGGGCCTTCGCAAGTTTTTCGGCTGCACGTGGCCTGTTAATGGACCTCACATTCCACTTGCAAAACCGCATTGCATTGTCCTAAAAACGTTTGCTGGGGTCGTCAACAGTTGATCCGTCCTTATCCGAGGCATTTAGGGTTCTCTGAACTAACGGTTTTTTTATGTGATGAGGAAGTTACCCTCACGCACAACCCACAGACTGGTAGGTCAGGCCCATTATTTAAACCCTCGGGCAGAGGGGCTCGTTGCATTTATTGGTTCACCATACAACGGGTGTTATGATGGCTATACTGGGGGCGCCGCGTGGAGGCTGTCTGTCAACTTGATCTGATAGCCTTGGCAGCTCGCCATGTTGAGCGCAATCAACGACGTTACCTCGCGTGCACAGGCCCATGCCCCAAAATTTTTTTTGGGAAGTTTCGTTTCAGAATCTTGTAAAACGTTTTTGTTCCAAGTGGATGAAAATAAAGTGAAAGTATTCATAAGACATGCTAATAAAATAGGCTGGTAAATATATCAAACAAATTGAATTGATTGTTAGAATTTCAAATGTTTTCATCATTTAATTTATTTTATTTAATTTTCATCTGAAATGTCACGGAGGGGCACACAGAAAACACATCGAAATATTTCATATATTACATATAAATTGACGACAGTTTTATGAAAGTTATCGTAAACTTTTCAAATAAGATTTATCTATTAAATGCGTACAGTACTTATCTAAATGAGCGAAAGTTTCTGTTATTGTAATGAAATTATTTAATTGCATCGGTACTTCAAAAATTAAAAAGAGTTTGCATCCAAATTCGACATAGGAAACGCTCGACTCAGTGATCTTTCATGTTCATATACTTGCACATGGGTGATATTAGAAGTATGTAGCGTGTACTGTGCATAGAACGTGTTAATAGAGATCTCCTTCTCAAATAAAATCAAAATTTCATGCTTCGGGTCTTAAAAAAAATGTAAACCATACATAAGAAATATGTGTCTGCATCATTATTTTTTGTTATCCCTGCTGCTTTAAGCTTATCCATATTTAATTTATTTGATTATCTATTGTTATGAAAAATTAGTACTAAAATTGCAGACTTTGTTTTTGTGTGACTAACAAAAACTCGGTATCTGAATTTTCAACTAAAGTCGAAATGAAGATAAGAATTTTAACAAACATGCGGTTTTAAGACGCTTTCTGCATGTTTTTGGACAACAAGTGGTTTTCTTTCTTTCTGGAAAGAAACTCTGTTAAATAATTCTTTCATAAGCCCTGTGGATAATGGACTATTAATTAACGTTCTATGATTGGTTTCGTTCTCAATGGTTTTATTCTTACGCACGCTGGAGCCTTCATTTTATGTAGTCTGGATCCTTAATCTTATGGTCGTTGAACATGTTAACAATTTTCCAAAAACTATTTTTTATTTTCAGCCACATTGCTAAATTTCTCTGAATATATGTAAATGCGGATTGGGTCGATGAAAAGTTTCAGATCCCTCAGCTTCCCGTGGTATCAAAACAAAGCTTCTAGTTCTTAATCTAAACAATCGAATCTTGATTAAGAAATTATCATGAACCATTTAGAGTTCGGCAGTAACTTTTTAGGGGTCGGTCTCCATTTGAGTGAAACGATGGGACCAAGGTTAAGCCAAGCTATGGGCTTCGCCATTTTTCTTTAATTTATTTTAGTAATAATAATAAAAATAATTGTTGGCGCTACAGTCCAAAGGGGGACCAGGGCCTAGCTTGCTCATCAACTACTCGTGTTGTGCGCGCTACTGTTCTCTCACGAGTAGAAGGAACCTACATTTTTTTGCCGTGAAAAATTCGAAAAATTGGTATTGAGCTGGGAGTCGAACCTAGACCCTTCGGCGTGTGAGCGTCGCACTCTACCCACTACGCCACGGCGACCACTTTATTTTAGTACTGGTCTTATGATATTCATGTACAACTAGTGCATGTTTAGCGTCTTGAATTTCTTACAGTTCCGTTTTTAAAAACCTCCTTTCGGCAAAAAGAATTGCTAGCCGTTGCTATAGGCAGTCATCGCCCTATCATTTCCGCGACCGATGTTCGTGCACACTGTCAATTGGAATGAAGAACTTGAAGTGTTCTAATTATGATGGTTCATAACAATAATAATAATTGTATGGCGCGACAGTGCACAGGGGAACCAGGGTCTAGCCTGCTCATCAACTACTCGTGTTGTGCGCTCTGCTGTTCTCTCACGAGTAGAAACGACCTACAGTTTTTTGTAGACTCCGAACGGGTCAGCAGCTCGAAAGAGGTGGTGCAGGGAAAAATTCCAAAAATTCGTGTTGAGCTGTGAATCGAACCTAGACCTTCGGCATGTGTGCGTCGCACTCTACCTACTACGCCAAAGCAGCAACATGATGGTTCATACAAATGTGAAATTTCGAAATCGAAAGACGCAGCATCATAAGTATTTGGAAATCATTCCAAGTATTCCTTCTGGACAGGTTTTGCAAACAATGTTTATGCTGCATTCAGACTACCCCACAGCTACGCTTTAAATCTATACACTTTTGCACGCATTTGAAACAATTGTCGAAACACTTTTGCCACTCTTGTTGAGGTATCTCCAAACCATGCATTCTGAACGCATCGACAGCTTCTTCAGGTGTCGAAAAACGTTGACCTCTCATTTTGTTTTTTAACTACTGGAAAAAAAATTCATTCGGTGCTAAGTCAGGATTATAAGGCGGATGACTCATCAAATCGATGTTTTGAGTGCTCAAAAATGCAGTTGTTTGGGCCGATGTGTGAGAGCTCGTATTGTCGGGGTGAAGAGTGATTCGTCTTCGGCGGTTGGTTTTCCTGATTTCCTGGAAGACAACTGACAAACAAGTGGTTGTGTACCACTCAGAATTGACTGTTCTGCGTTGTTCTAGTGGTACGGTTGCGATGTGTCCAGTTTTTCCGAAAAAACAGGCGAAAGTTGTAAAAAATAATCGCATGAAAATTTTCACGATTTAATTGAATTTTTTGGGCGAGATGAATCTTTTAAGTTACTGTAAACAACACAAAAGGCGCTCGTATGTCAAAACGTTCTGAGTGCGTATAAACTCAAAAACACTAGGGTTGCCCGATCCCGAAATTTAAAAGGCAACCTTCGTACGAATTTCATTAGGTTGGTTCAATAGCCAGGTATTCATAAGTCATGAAATGCAAAATACAAATATCTGGAATAAAGAGCTAGATATTTCCACCTGTATTGTTTATTGAAACGCCTTATTTATTAATTACTGGCACATGTTTCTCCTTCTCCTTTTGGGAATAAATCTTAATTGGAATGTCAACCCATATAAATATTTGAATTACATTGAACCGAAGTGCTTATATATTGCATGCAAGGCATGTACAGCAATAAATACAACCCGTCATACAACGCCGGTGTTCCATTGAACATCGAGGAACATATTATAGCCTTTGTATTTATGATCTATCAAAAATACTGTTGACACTGCATCATTGTAAGCTGACCTATTCATATCCACTGGGTACTTTATGTCAACTGCCTTGTGTACGTGTGCTGCTTTTAATTACCAAGGACAAGCCTGTGGACACCTGTTCAGAAAATTAAAATACAGAGAAAATTATTTTTCTTCCTTGTCGCATTTGAGTGTGAAAATAAAAATCTCAACGACGCTTCTGTTTATTTGGGTCGAAATGAGTAAAAAAAAATAATGTTGTTTTTTTCCAAATCCCTAAGGAGAGCTCTGTCCATTCGAATGGAATTTTTGTGAAAAGAAATAAAATGAAAATTATAGAATCGAATAAGCACTTCCAATTTCTTCCACAATTTCCAATTACGGAATATTAATTTTAGAAGTAACGAGTATTTCATAAAACAAAACTGTGAGATCAAGCTGTATGTTATGCAATGAATTTTGAATAGAGGCGGATTGATTGCCGATATGCAATTTCTGTTTTATATTTGTATGCTTATTACCAATGGAAATTAAGGAATGGAAAAGTAATGGGATGTATTATAGAAACAAAAAGTTGGCTTTGTACGAAATATAATTATAAATGTGTTAAAAAACAAAATGTGTTACGGAGATTTAAATTGAATTCCAATGTTAGACCACAACATTATCATATTTCAATGTTTCTCTGCTTTAAATGTTTTCATTTGTAGGTTGAAAAATTGACACAAACAAAATGTTATTTAATTTGGACAAAGTTATAAAGCATTGTAAAAAAAAAATATATAACCAGAGGCATTGTGAAAAAGATGTGTTTTATAGTAATAATAAATTTGGCATCATGCAGTTATGCGTTCCTAATTTATAATTATTTTCCATATATCTTCATCTTTTTGTTTTATAGGCCAGGGTATACCACCTATTGCGTTATTAAAGTTGACTGAAGTTCTCTTCCACTTGTGTGCGCCACTTTAGCCTAAGCCGACCGTTGCCGACGTTGTCTCAATAGACGCATGACCGCTGTACAACACATAAAGTCCGCTGTTAAATCTTCTCTTCCAAATGCCATCAACGCGAACAGCACCCAGTATACTATGCAAAACTGACAAAAAAATTTATGCTTCATGTGATACTTTTTCAAGACGTAGATGTTCTGTGTCCTTCTTTGACGACAGCATATACCTTGTTATGCCCTAATTTTACACAAGATCCATTTTTGCTGCTTTCGCATAAATGCGAGCAAACACTTTGATGATTTACTGTGCTCATCCAATCACGCCAATATCGTCCGTATCCAATTTCTGTAAGTTGAAAATCTGGTATAAGACCGTAAGATCTTAAGACGCTTAACAAGGTGCATACCGCCCCTCTAAGCGCTGGAAATTAAAGAGTAGTTAGTGAGACTTGATTAGCATCTTCTGAGTCGTTTTCGTTTGTAAGGAATTGATTGATTGGGGAATTCTTAATCTATAAATCTCACCAATTGATTATTGAAAAAGATTTTAGGCACCCAAAACGACAGAGATTATCAATTGGATTATTGAAAAAGATTTTAGCACGCAAAATGACAGGGAGGTTTTCAAATGCTATGTGAAGGAGACTGAACCGTCGACAATTGCTGCAGTCAAGAGAGCCTCATTATTTTGTGTATTAGACAGATGACGCTAGGATTTCACTCAGGGACATGTGTTTCTCCGACCATTTCTTACAGATGAGCCGGTGCATGCACCCAACCAGCAGCTTATTTCGACTTCACTGATTGGCTTGATTGGATTCAAAAGTTTTTAGAGTTCCTTAGTTTCCGGTAGTTATTTACCTTCTTTACAAAATTTGTTTTAAAAAAGAAATTAATCCTAAGGTCGAGTAGGTTAAGGTATTATAAGTCTTAGAGGACTCAAACTTTATTGTTAAATTTTATTTTATTTGTTTTTTAAGTAAATATGAAAACAGTCTTTATATAAGTCGCTTAAGAATGAAAGAAGTATTACTATTTGAAGGTAAATTGTGCCAATAAGTCGCCATTTTTTAAATCTCAGAAGTAAAACAAATAATTAGAATAAAGTGTCAATAGTTTTTGAATTAACTGTAAAAAGTATTGTGTTAATTCCAAATGTGTATTGCGAATGTTGTAGGCTGACAGAAAGAAACGAAATAACTGCGGCTAATTTGATTTAAAAATGCAATATGTGCAGTTAGCATTTAAATATGTATATTAATACTGTAGTGGAAAACCCAAAGAAAAGTTACAACTCGAAGAAAAATAAGAAGACACGACCTCCCTGTACTAGCTCTTCTTTAATAATGAATAATCTCATGATTTACATGGGTAACATTTCTTTGTCATAAAGTGGAGACATTTCGGATGGATCATACGATCGGATGACGATACATGTACATTCAGAACATTTACTAAAAGTAGGTTATATGACGGACGTGTTGAAAAGTTTCCCGCCACTTTGGAGTAAATCTGCAATACAGAAATTATTGACAATTTTTTTTCATTTTTATTCGAACATACATTTGTTTTATTTATAAAGCAATAATTGTCTTTCAAGCGAGAGGATGATATTTTCAACTGTCCAAGAATGCATATTCTCCTCCTCTTTGACATGTTGAAGTCATTGTTGTTATATGTTTCCAAGTCCTTGAAAATCTTCCGCCATGTGAACATTTAGAATAATTCATTTCAAATAAATCAATGTTTATATTTTAAGTACATATATGTATACTCGTACGTCCATATATATTTGTATATAAGCTGCACGTGAATTCTGCTTTCGATGTTCTGTCGTAAGTGACCAAAAACCGACATAAAACCCCAATTAATTCAATTCGCCATTCTGTAAATATTTGGGTATATGCTTTTAATGAAATTTGGTTCTCATATGCATCCAACGCTGCTGTCTGCACTCAATCAGCCAGCGGCGGATTCCTGCGGCCACCCATAGTTCAACCACTTTAATCCTCCATTTTAATTAATCAATTAATTAAGAGCGCCATCCGTACTACTGACATCACCACTTCTCACATTTCTCGACGTTGTGACGTATAAAAAAAATTGGCTCTAAAAAAAGGATTCTCATCATACCTGTACCGGACGAGAAAAATTCCCCGAATGTGTCCTTGTGATGGATTCATTCGATCTGCATTATCGTCGTGGCAGTGCCCGACGTCGCTTACTCGTCTGGCAGTTCGTAGTCCATCAGAGAACAAAGAACTTGAAATGTAGCAATCGCCATGTACGTATGCACATCGAATTCATGCACACCCCTACATGAAAGCACATTTTCGTCATCTGCACCTGAGAGCTATAGTGAGTAGCGCACCCCAACTGTGTATAATTCCAATGAATGGCATTTTCATGTCAAATTTTAATTGAATAATTTTTAAGCCCCATTGAGTTCAGAGCTGTAGATGGAGAAGGGGATGCATCGATGATACCGGAACTGCAGCGAAATGAAAAAAAAAATTAAAAAACAAATAAACAAAGTGTGGAATTAATCTGATTATGTGTGGGTTAATCAGTCGAGCGCAATCTAATTAATAAGAATGCGAACAATTCACAGGACGGGGATAATACACAGGACAATAAACGATAATAGAGTGGTGGCAGCATTGATCTCTCCTTTTTTAAATACCCACATCCAGTCAATTACGGTCTTACAGCCGCAAAATTTTGATTTCCATAGTGGACTTTATAGACGACGCACTCGTACATTCTAGAATGGCATTGCGTTTTATAATTACCAACTTTTGGTGGAGGGGTTGCATGGATATCAGGGATGGCAGCTCGAATGTAATGTGAAACTGAAGCGGCTGAATATAAATTATAGTGAGTTTGTTCTGGTGAAGGAAATGCAGACGGGAAAATCGAATCATTTAAATTTGATTAAAAAAGTTTTACGGCAGCTTGTTCTGTGAGAAGTCTACGGTCAGTGATTTGCTGGAAGTGGGATGAGATTTAAGGGAAAGAGACTTAATCAGATGAATAAATTAGGGCATTGTTTGACTAATTGTGGATTGAACAGGGTGGAGAAAATTGATCATTTGCCTAAAATTCAACCATACATAGGGATCCATTTGTATACGTACATATCTTGTTAGAAAGAAAGTTCGCTCGCATTATTCTCCTTCTGGTCATTCTCAGACATCATGTCTGTCTGTTTGAGAGAAATGAAAGAAAAACTTTGGAATAATCATTAAAAAGTTGATATTAGCCATCTTTTCATCCAGGAAAAAATCTGGAAATGAATGGCGTAGACTGGGATCCGGACAAAGTTGGAAATGAAAACTAATGAATGGTTGCAGCAAGTACTTAATGTGGTATTAAAGCAGAAAGGATTCATTGTGATGAATTATCGTAATGCATAGCAGCACAGGCAGATATAAAATACACTATATATATTATAAATAAATATATATATATACATATATATATATATAATATATTTATATATATATGTATAAATAATATTATATAATATTATATACAAATATAATATTATAATTCTAATAACCTGAAAAAAAATAAACATCAATTTTGGAATCTCGAATGCAGGGATATGCAGATTGCGGAGGGTTAATGGGATTAACTTTACCTGATCTTCACCTTGAGATGCGATGGACAGAAATTCGGGGAATTTATATGTATACATATTGGGCGGCGCGACAGTTCACAGTCTCCCTCTGGGCCTACTATCAACTAGTTTTGTGAGCGCCACTTCCGAACGGCGAATTTTGATAAGCGTTTTGTTAGACAGTTATTACCATTTGAGTGTTGAGCTTAAAAAGAGGGTGTCGCGAAATATTCGGGAATCGAACCTGGACCTGGTGTCAGAGTGTGGCAGTCCACCCACTTCGCACGGTGGGAGTGTTACCAGCAATTAAAAAAACATTTTAGAAGATTATTTTCTTCAGGCTGTTGGACCGGTGCCAGGAAGAATTCTGTACTTCACGTTGATAGGGAGTTGTTACTTTATGTACGAAGTCAAAGTATATAGAATAACTGCACTAAGGTCGAATAAAGCCTAAAGGCCGCATGCATCAAGCGTAGCCAATTAAGTATGTATCCTGCACCTAAGATAGGAAACAAAAAGGAATCGCCTCATCATACAATTTTACTCATTCGATAAACCTGTCAGTTTTAACGATAGTGTTCGTTTTTCACAGATCTCTTATTAATTGTGGAACAAAGGGTGATAATATGATATGATATGATATGTCCATCTTTTTTTGCAGTTTTGTAATACCAAATCTAGGTCTAGATCCTTAAAGGTATACTGTTTTACATCAGTTTCAAACTCCTTTATATTTCTTTTAATTTTCGACTTCAAGATTGTAGTTGACACCTAGAAGACTATTGAATATTGCCATGAATAGTGAACTCATACGTAGAGTCCCAAAAATGTTTGGAAATTTGGTTTATTTTTTGTCTAAATAGGTCTTTAGACATTATTTTGCTTCCATTACAAGACCAAGGATACGTTTGCCGTATATTTCAACTATCAAGATTCGAATGCAAACAAACGTCGTATAATTAACGGATCCTTTAGAATAGAAATGTCTATCTATGTTTCACAGAAAACCGATCATTTTACTTTGATAGCAGGCTCCCGAATTATGAAGACGGGTGGAATTTAGTTCAATTAATTTTTTTTATTTTATAATTTATAAAAAGTACAAATTACTTTTTACAAATTTCGATTGTCTTCCTTTTGAGGTTCACCTTCAACTCACTGCACATTTTTGTCGTTTCCAACCATTAAACCTCACCCACGCTTCAAACCGAATTTTTACAAGAGAGAGAGACTGTGTGGAGGAGAGTAACTTTGACACTATTTTAGTCCAGAACAGAATGAATTGTGTGCGCGAAATCACGTCATATTTTATTTTTTGAAAGTATGTCGAAGTTTCTTTTTATTTCATAATCAAAATAAATTTGTTGAATACCTTGACACATAACAAAAATTCCAGTTTGTTTTTTCTGCACAGATAATGTGTTCAGTTTAAAATTTACTCGTATAAGGATGTGTTCTTTGCAAGACGTGTCTTTAAGCAAATGTCTGAAACCACCTTAATTCTAGTTTAAATACGACTAAGAACCACACTATCTTATTTACATCTATTCTTTCAAAGGATAATTTAACAGAGGTACTAAAAGAACTTGAATTGACAAGAGCTTCCAGCCAAGTAGAGTTCCTTTATTTTCTTTGTTGTTCGTTTTGTGACGGAAACTACAAAAGGTATCCATATTAATTTTAGCGGAATCTTTCGCCTCTCTACGCCAGCGGGGAGAACCATTTATAAATGTAATAGTCGAAAATTTTGCTCTACAACGTTTCGCCAGATTGTTTTTTGATGTTTGCGATTTCACTTCTTGTTCCAACTTGCTCCTTGTCTTCAATTTAGTAGATTATTTTCATTTCAATGCCAAAATTTCGACTCATTCACTCCATTTTCAACTGAGCACGTTCGCCCTTTCTTTAGCGTGGACATTTAAATTGTTTGTAGAAACACATAATTTTGTTAATGCGATCTCAGAACTATATACTGTTCCCATAAATTACACAAGAAAATGTTTTACTACGGATCAGACTAAACTGTGATCTTGCAACTGGAAAAAGTAAATTTTCAGAGCAGGGAAACGTGCCAAGCTTAGTTCTTATTTGAAATATCACAATAGAGATAAGTTTAAACATTGGACCCACTGTAGCACCGCATGGGTAGTTTCCTTAAAGATGTGCAAACATTGTACATCAAGGCCACTGATTTTCATTATTCCGTTGAAAAATTATTTTCTTAGGTGCTTCTTTCTTTTTCTAGATCAGCAAGTAATTGCAAGGAATATGCTTTTTATTTGATTCTCGTTTATCAAAGTTCTACAGAAATGTTGTTAAAGAGACATAGTCTGGAAGTTAGTTTGTCCTCACTATTGATTGAGAGCGTTTAAAGTTTGCTTAGAAGACAAAAGGGCCTCTTTGACCATTATCTCTTTTGTACGCTGTCTTAAAGAATCCATTCGGTGGCAATTTGATACTGCATATGTCAAGTTCAGAGTGGGACTTCAGGGAATTTTCTTGGATATCACTGTGTCCCAGCTCTCATTAGATATGCATTTTCACATAAGTGACCACATCTTTGAGAAATAGGCGCCGTTTAAGGAGGTGCTTTTTTGAAAATCATGATCGGACTACTTTTGGATATAACATTATTCCCCAGCCACAACAGTGCCTCCTTTATGTCCCTTCATTAGATTCCAACCCCCAACCCATCGTTTGCTTTCGACTTATGTGTGGATACACCGACTGGGTCTTCCAGCGGCGTGCGAACAAATTCACAGATTTCAATGCGGTTGAAAATTACTTTTCTAAGAATAGTTTTCGGAGGTTCTTATCGGTGTTGTGTGGGGCGAAGTTGAAGTTTTAGTTTTCCCACCTTAACTCAGACCACAGTCCTATGCACTTGCACTATGGGCCGATATTTCCCAAAAGGCTCATAAAAAAACAGTTTTTTAACAGCACGGAGGACACTAGTCGTTGTTTCGGTTGGGTAGTCTGCACCGTGTAAATCCCGAGAATCGTATATGGTTACAATATCTATTTATATTCAATTGAATTCTATATAAACCGAATTAATTTTTTTTTTTTTAGAAAAACATTTAAAACCTAACCGCATTTTAAACACAACGTGTACCTATGATTGTCATAACTGATCAGCAACACACAGTCTGTATGTTACTGTTCTATCCTATTGAAGACTTTAACATGAAATATAGATCCCAAGAAGTCAAACAACAAGACTTTTTTGGGTGCGAAGTAAAATGGCCGCCACCATATCACCGGAAGAACTTTCTGTGCAAAAGACCCTGCAAATAATCTTGTATGTCTAAACGCATTAATCACAAACTTTAATACAATTAAGTGAAAATTATAAAAGTGGTGTAAACTTCGTAAAAGTTATACAAATAGATACAAACAATAATCTGCTTAGCCCTAACATTATAAGATTGTTAAATTTATTAAATTAATTATTATTAAACATCTTGTTCATGTTTATGCGTGACTGATCACTCATTAGGTGCACAGATGTATATTTTTTACTGGTTTATCTCAAGGTGCAGTAGATTAAGAAACACCCTGTGATGGAACATACATGCATTCATCCTTTCTGTTAAGAGCCTTACGAGACGTTGCGTTTTCCCCGAATAGACCGGTGTTTAAGTGCTTCCTCCTGAATAAACAGGGGAATAACTTTTCCTTCCTAATGTAACGGATTAATAAGTCAAAGATATTTACAACGGTTCTTATTTGAAAAATTTGTAATTCTTATATTCAGTCCAGAGGTTTAAGAAGTTGTAAACAAAGAAAAGGCTTTTAACCAACTTGGTGTGTGTAACTGTAGGGATAAGGCAAACAAACAAATGAAACATAACAGAATCATCATATCATGTTATTTAGCCAAAGATAGTTACATATTTTGGTATTACTTCTCAAGTTTAATTGCTATTAGAAGAATAAGAAAAAGTACATCAATAAACCTGTGCTCAACTAGAACCTAGTGGCGGAAGATCATAGTGGCTCCAGAGACTTGCTCGTTAAAGCCCAGTTCCACCGGAATTATAAATGCAAGCAATTAGGAAAAATAAGAAGCAATATTTTGTTACAGAAGAATTAAAAGTATAGTCACTACATCGATCTCTTTATGTTCATATCGCCCTAAGCCTTAACAAGATCCTTAAACTTTTTTAAATAAAAAATAATAAAATAATACTTTGTTATAGACGTGTGTACCAAATATGGTATATAAACCGAGTTATATATGTATATATATTTATATGTAAATTTATTGGTGGACAAAATGGAAATACTGCACATATGTACATTAACATTTGTGCACAAAAAGAACAAAAAAATAAATAAATAATTTCATGAAATTTGCAGCACATATTTTGCAAAACACAGATGTTTATACGAGAGTCCTTGAAGTTCTGAAGTGTGTTGAAGAATCAACTCTTCGAGTTTACTCAGATGCGGGTAATATCAAACACCATAAAAGAACCCTTAGCACGAAAGCAATTCTCATCGCTCTTGTATTTTTCTACAAAACAAAATTCAACCGAGCTTGTCAAGGGAACAGGAAATGTGAAGTCTACTGAGATACTCCCCCACAACGGTTTTCCAACCGTCGTAACACATCACAGCCTTCACACATGCCCGCCTTTTGTTTGGTTTCATTCTTGTTAAAGTAAAACAAAGTTCCTTGAAGGAAAGGAAACGGAATCACAAGTCATTTGTTTACCTCCTCCTTTTGCCAACATATATGGCTCTATAAAGTCACATCCTTCCTAGTCTGGCGTGTACGCACGGAAAAGAGCAGTCCCCTATCTAACATATGACAAGAGTTTTCGTGAAAATTTTCTTATGGAAAATTTATTATTTCGACAGACATGGAAATATTATTTGCGCACGTGGTTAATCTACGCACATCCTTGAAGGAGTACAGCTTCTACCTTCAAGGGAACTCACAAAGGACCGACTTAAGATTAAGAAACCTAATCAAAATCGATTCCTTTGGGTTTTTCTTGTACTCCTGAGCTATGCATCACGAGGGTGGAGTTCCTCTTCTCAAAATGTACACCGCACGGGTTTGACATGGTGTGGTAGTAACGGTGAAGGCGGCAGTTGTAAGTGGATCACGATTCTTGCGAATTATTTACGCACTCAAAGGGGAGCGATTTGTATAAGTACACACATTGTAAGAGCAGTTAACAAGAAATTATAGTGTAAGTGTGCGTAGAAAAGGGTGCTCGAAGATCGGTGAAACGGATGGGTAGAAGTAAAAACATATTGTGGAAAATTAATTAACACCGCATAAGTGAGTGGGAAAGTGTGGTGAAGAATTTTTAATAAGAAACACCATCGCTACTTTCCCTAACTGAAAACCCTCTTATGAGTTCTTGCATATTCGCTCTGAAGAGGCTTGTTGGTGTACTTGAGTGTAATTTGCTGAAATTTGTTATTATATTGCGGTTAAGTGGATGAAGGTTTTACCGTATGTTATGAAAGTAAGTATGTGATATTCTTTGGTTGAGCACGGTGAGTTTTATATTACATACGCACGAGGAAGGTAGAAGTAATTAATCATTTAGGAAGTCGGCACATGTTTTATAATTTGTGTATCGTTGACTGAAAAGGAATGTGTTGAATAATTTCTGCATTATACCTACTACCACGTTTCAAATATATGTATAAACAAAATATTTTAATCACATTCTAACTCAAACATTAAATGCTTAATGTAGATGTGCTGGTATAGTATGTACCATATTAATGACAGATACAAAGTTTTTGCAAATGAAGTAAGCGAACAACGGGACATATTCGGACTTTCATATTAATTAATTTAAAGAGCATCTATTCATTTCGAGGTTATTAGCAAAAAATAAAAAAGAGTGAAAATTGAGAATTCAAAAATATTCGATTGACTTAAAGTATTAAGACTAAAAGATTTTGAATTCATATATTCTACGATTCCTACGCAAAATACGACATCTGTTCAGTTTTTTTTTCTTTTTAATTTTGCTTAACTTTGAATGTTTTTTGCTTCCTTCAAAGCTTTCTCTTCAAGATATTTCTGACTTGTGTAAATCTGTGTGGGGGGCATGGGCCTGTGCATGCGAGGTAAAATTGTTGATTGCGCTCAACAAGGCGAGCTGCCCACATTATCCTCGTTAGTGCACAGGTCATACATACAGCCTCCTCGCGGCGCCCCCTGGATAGCCATCACAACACCCGTTGTGTGGTGTACCAATCAATGCAGCGAATTCCTCTGCCCGAGGGCTTAAATAATGGGCCTGGCCTACCAGCCTGTGGGTTGTGCATGAGGGTAACTTCCTCACCACGTAAAAACCAGAAGTTCAGATAAACCGATATGCCTCGGATAAGGACGGACGACGATTTTGTACGTGGAATGTGAGGTCCCTTAACAGGCCACGTGCAGTCGAAGAACTTGCGGAGGCCCTTGACTGCTACAAAGCAGACATTACCGCCATTCAGGAAGTGCGATAGGATGGGCTCGGCAAGAAAACGATGAAAAACTGCGACATATACTCCAGAGATTGCTACAGAGAGAGAAGGCAGCGCTTCTTCGGATGCGGATTTGTCGTTCGAGGCAGCAAAAAGTCTTGAACTTCGACACCGTCAGCGAACGCCTGATGACGATCCGCATCAAGGCTAAATTCGGGAACATCAGCCAAATATGCGCTCACGCCCCGACAGAGAAAAAGGATGACAACACCAAGGATGACTTCTATGATCTCCTAGGAAGAACATACGATCGATGCCCCAGCTACGACACCAAGATCGTTCCAGGAGACTGGAACGCTCAGCTGGGAAAGGAGGTTATATTTGCTGAAGTAATCGGTAAACACAGCCTGCACGACAACACATCCGGAAACGGACTCAGGCTGTTGGACTTCGACTCGGGGCGTAACCTCTCTGTAGCTATCACGCAGTTCCCACACCTGAACATCCACAAAGGGACCTGACGATAATCTGATCAATCCACCGTCAACCAGATTGATCACGTTGCGATCGACGTCAGACACTCCTCTAGTACCCTCGATGTCCGAACCTTTCGAGGTGCAAACATCGACTCGGATCATCAGCTTGTTTTAGCCAAGGTAAGAGCCCGGATATCGAAAGAGCAACTGAGTCGAGACAGTCGAGACATTTCTGACTTGTCTTAATCTGTGTACAGCTTTTAGGACATAATGTATAAATAATCATATTTTCTTTACAGCACTTTTAAATCTGTTATTATATTTATAACTCTTAACCCTGTTTAGATATAGAGCCCAATATCAAATCACTGTCATAGCAACGCTCAAATTATGTTCAAAAGCCTTTGTAACTATAGGAATATGAAATTTCCCATGCGTTTCAATTATATTTAGCTTATTCTGTGGAGTTTGGAGTGTTTGGTTGCTTCTAACTATTTCACGTCCTTTTCATTGACTACTCGCTGTGTACATTAACTTCTCAATAAGTAGTAACCATATCAATGTCAAGACAGCATATCAAGTTTCGAGTCTTGGGTTTCTGACATTCTTCCCAACAACGATGTTAAAAATGCAAGACAACATTACAGCCTTGTTTCTAACCCACTCTGCTATAAAACATATTGGTGTAGGGTGTCGAGTTATATTTCTTGGGTCTTTTGCCACTGTGTATAAAACTGATCTTTTGTAGACTTCTTTTAAAAACAAAAATTTGGAAGATTGTTAATTCTGTTCAAGTCACCATTAACCAAAGTTCAGAAATCACAAAATTTAGTAGATCCACAAAATATTTCTGGGAATCATATATTATTAAAGTTTCGCATGCACAATCGTATTCCAACAGAAACGTACTTATGCAGCTCTTAAATGGGTTTCAATGTATTCGAATTAATTTTTCGTGGTTGGAAATTCTCTCCTTGAATAAATTTAGTTTGACGAAAAGGAATACAAATTGAGTTTAGTGTATTTTTATTTATAATTTTTATTTATTATTGTACTTTAAATTTTCTTTGCTTTACAGTTTTTTGAACTTCCCTTTATTCCGCGAATCATAAAATACTAACACAACATTTTTACAATAAAACCGTTGTTTTTACACAAGTTATTTAATACTTTATTATTGATTATTTTCAAAATATTTTCTAGTTGATGTATTTGTGATACTGAAACGGCACAGAGAGAAGTCCTTCCAGAAAAGATTTACACTAAATTGTTTAGATTCTTCTCGCAAGTAAAAAAATAACACAATATCAACTAAAATCTCTCTCGATTCAATTATGCGAAAAAAGCATTAGACATAACAAGCATAACTCTAGACAAAGGAACATCTAACATATAACTGGATAGGTGGTGTATCCGAGTAAAATCATTTGGTGGATATGCGCATACCGTTGTTCACGAGTCTGTTCTCGTTTGATTCGTTACATTAGTCACCTGATATTTAACATTTGTAAAACTCCGCCTGTACTATGTTTATATGTGGAAGCTTAGTTAATTTATTGATACGTACTACTGAATGCATTCTCTGTTGTAATTTTATGTTTTAAAATCGTGTTTCATGTAAAATCAGTTTGTTATTTATCGAAAATACAAACGCATAAGTAATATTGCACAATACAAACCCTTTTTAAAGGGTACGTGTATTTTAATGTTCGCTGTACATTTATCTTAAGAAAGTTAAAAAACTAAAGGCCGCCGTGGCGTAGTGGGTCGATTCCCGGCTGAACACCTCGAATTTTTCACGGCACCAGCTCTTTCGAGCTGCTAACAACACTCACAGAGTAAAAACTGTCTAAGAAAGCTTTTCAAATTTCGCCGTTCGAAGTCGGCAGAAAACTGTAGGTCCCTTTTACTCGTCAAAGAACAGTAGCGCGCACAACACGAGTAGTTGATGAACAGGCTAGGCCCTAGCCCCCCTGTGGACTGTCGCGCCAACAATTATTATTATTATGTCTTCTTTTACCTCATGTGATTATCTTATGAGATAAGATTATAAAGTTAATTTTTAACACTGGTTTTAAGATAATTCATAAATACTTTTTAAAATCGTTGACCATTAAACATATTAATGTAACATATTTCACACAAACCACTCGAAAACGGTGACCCCAAAAGCGTTATGAATAATTAAAAGCGTTAATGATTATTTATGACCATTTTTGATCCAGTTCATATGCTAATTGAGAATTCAAGTTCATTAACATTTCACCGCGACTGATACGAACATAGTGGACTAGTGAGATTTTCGTTGCTTGACGCTATGTCATAGTGTGTGTAAATATACACGTCAAATGTATTTATTAATAGACTATAATATTACTGAAATTGTAATCCAGATTACAGTTCAGCTTTTAAAAAAACTAATCATGTAATCCCACATATTTCTCACTTTATTTTATATTGTCCAAAAAGGGTGCTTTTGGAAAAAGCGCACATGCAGATATGTTTTTTATCAAATGTTTGACCTTGTAGGTTGGATCAACCTTTGAGAGAATGAAACATTGCGGAAGACTTTTGTTTGTTTTAAGGTTACATTTAAACTGGTGTTCTGGTTTGGTTTTCCATTTACATACTTTAATATGATTTGGTCAAGTATTGACTAAATTTATAACTGACTGCCAAACAATATTTCCGTCACCGTTTGTGTAATTCGTACATGCACACTTCTTGTTGAAATTTGTTATTCTATTATTTTTTCAAAGGGGAGTAAAACAGTAGCATTATTCAATAGCATCAGCCTGCATAAAGATATCGCTAACTTGCAAGACAAGAAGACTTTACAAATATCATGAATGTAACAATTCTCGATATGACAATCCTTTAAAGCAAGAGTTTACCTTATTTTCCATTTCTAATTGCGAAAACAATAAAACTCAAACTCTACTTTATACATTTTTATCTAACTATCACCGAGTGAAAGATATAAACTAACAGGTAGGTTCCCATGAGTACATTGATTAATTCAGGTATATATAATGCAATAAGTGACAACGAGAGCCATTTCCATAAAAAGACGTTGTGCGTGATAATTTTGTGAAGAAGATGTTATCAGATGTTAAAAAAATTAAAAAATAAAAATTCCAACCGTGAGCTAAGAGGGTACAAATTACATTAAGACGAGAAATGAATGGATGTAACGTAAAAATAAATAAACATAATTTGTGCCCGCCGTGGCGTAGTGGTTAGAGTGATACATTCATGCCCCGATGGTACCCGAGTGGAACACCTGGCATTTTTTTTGGGCACAACCTCTTTCGAGCTGCCTCAAAGACTAATATTGCCTATGAAAACTTTCGACGTTCGGAGTCGGCAGAATACTGTAGATCCTTTTTATTTGTGAGGGAACTACTAATGTCTTTCACGCACAAAACGAGTTGTTGATAAGCTTCGTCAGGCTTAGTAGCCCTTATCATATTTAACATATGGGGCTGACCGTATGATGTGTAATGCAATAATTATTTTTAATTATTCATAAAAGTCAAAATACAAAATATTAATGTATTTTCACTACACAAAATGAAATTGGTTGTTTAATGAAGTTATCCCCTGCATTTTTAGGAACATCACGTTGTTTCAAATTTCATAATTTTTTACAAAATTTTCGATTTAAAATAAATTTACTTGAACAGAATTATGATTTTTACAAATGTTAAGTTAAGGCTTAGATTTAGACTTAGTAAAAATAGAAACGCCACATAATAAGATTCGAATCTTATGATCTAATGCACCAGGCGGTCATCTTACAATGATACATTATTGATGAATTTTCTAATACATTTTTCAAAATTCAGGAGTCTGTCTAATCTTAAATTTGTGGGTAAAAAAGTTTTCATGGATTTTAGATATACTTCTGATCATTATGTTATAAAAATAACGACATAATTTTGCATAATTCCTGGGTTTCATTAACTGAAATGAAATAAGGGGGATTTTGTTAAGCAATCTCTCAACTACTCAAGAACATAATCGCAAAACCATTTCATGCTTAGTATCTTTTCCACATTTGGCCCTTAATATCGAGGTATGCTCGTATTTGCAATTTCGAAAGTTCAAGAAATCCACAAACGACTGAATGTGAATGAATCCTAGTTTGTTCGCAACAATATAAATGTGATGAATGGCTCTCCACATTTGATCAAGAGTGGTTTTAAATCAATGATTTAAATGACTATGCCCGGGGACCTCCAGGTCCAGGTGTTCAGCCGGGAATCAAACCTAAACCTCCGGCGTGTGAGCGTCGCACTCTACCCACTGCGTCATGGCGGCCACGTGGTGAGGTTATAGTCAAATATTTTCTCGTTCTTTTAAAGAAAAACGTATACACCAATAATTTATTAACATTTGACTGTAATGTACGATATTTATGGTGGTAAGCATGATATTGGAATTGTTGTACATATTCTTTGTGTTATTGCACATATTGAGAGGTTGTGTTATTCATTATTTATGTTTATTGGAATATGTTGCTTTGATCAAGTAAATCTTTAATGTGCTAGGCAGACATTGACATGTTATTGATATGCTTTGATATAATATGCCACTACTGATAAATAATAAAATGCGCACAATCATCATAAATCGTGCAGCCAAATAATAATAACTATCGTATGCGCAAAGGAAATATTTAAAAAAATAACGCGATAAGTATGTCAAAGAGTAAAAAATTCGTTTGATAGACAGTACAAATTTTGCACTGAATTAACAATCACAATTATACGGCAACACGGACATAAATTTGGAATTAATTAGCAATAAAATCAGAAAAATGTTAAATATTTGAAATAATAATTCACAATTAGTAACAACTAAGAAATAAGATCGTGGAAATATTGAAACGTGTTATTACTTATTCCTTTTCCGTTCTTGTATTTTTTCAAAAGTATTTACCCTAAATTACAGAACTAAATAAAATAAATAAACTAAATTTTATATTTGAATCAAATCAAAACCAAAGGCAAATTAAGGAGAAAAAACAATGCCACCGAAATTAAGAATTGACGCTTTTCAATTGCAAAGCTTTGTTTGCAAACTATTCAGTTAGATATGCAACTCGAATGAAATTAATCCAAATTGTGGTAAAAGAATTCCATTACTATGGACGAATGCCAGAAATCTCATCACCTCACGGTGTGAATGTGTTTTCAATGAATATTCCAAAAACAAAGGCTGTGGGTAAAAGGGGTCATTGCAATGCACATACTTCAAAATCTATGAACACATATATTTACACATACAGGTAGGGAAACAATATGCTGTTTATTGCATGAATAATTTATTTATTTTTTGTATTTTCTTGTTTATCTGTTTTACTTTAAATAATTGAATTGAGTTCATATGAAAACCGATGTGATTTAAAAAGGGTAAAAGCGACAAATGACTTTAATTTGTTGTTTTTCGTCCACTCGTTTTCTTTTGTTTGCTTTGATAAGGAGCCTGTAGGCAGGCTTTTTTCTGATTTTTTAAATTTTTATTTTGCATTTTATTTGTTTCTTTAATTAAATTTCCACGAAAATATGCGTTCAAAGTAAATTTGTATGTACGAACATAATGTTTTTGTGATTGAGATACCGCTTTTTGTAATAATATTCAATAAAGATTAAACTGGATTAAACAATTCGAACACGTTCATTCGTTCCTACATAATTTTTGTAGCCATATTTCTCAACGTTTTAATCACGGCCAATAATTAAGCCCTCACTATTGCCTTGTCTCTCGTGTTCAGCTGCAAAGTGAGTAATGAAGACAGTAAATGGTAGAAGATTAAAATGGTTGAAGAATATAAGGAGTGGGGGTTAACATGGAATACGTGATCCGCTGCACATCAGCAGACAACTTTTTGTAGGCTCTTTGTATAGGTGGTATTAGTTTTTGTCATACCATTTGAGGAAACTACCGTAGCAAAATATATACTAAAAGCTGCTTTTGCTTTATTGCTCACATATTTGTTGCGTTGCTTTCAATTTTGTACACAGCATCAGTTTGGGTATAATGACACTGACTGAACAAACAAAGAAGAATGATAACGACTGAACACTCCTCCATAATTTTTGATATATGTATATAATAATTTTGGGTTTACAAAAGCTCATTATAGGATCTAGTTTTACGTGTCATTTTCCCTAATTGTTTCTTCCTTGTTAGTATAGGATTGCTGAAAATGCTGATTATATGGTTTATAAACCCAAAACTGGGTTTTCTTATCCTTTAACAGTATATTTGCAAGACTGTATCGGTTTTCCAACCAGGGGCAGCATCACTGTGAATGTAATTTAAGTAGTGCTTTGAACAATCTTTAAATTGTCATTGATTTTCAAACTATAGTTGCAAAATGATACTAGTTATCACTATGACACTTACTTGCATTTCTTTTAGGAGCATCCATCCAATCATACGAGGTCTGTTCGAAAAAAAAGGTGAGATTAAAATTTCTCGGAATTTCGAACGCTGGTTGTTGGTACACTCGTCTCGAATATGTTTTTACATTTAAGCTATAAGCATATTTATTTTTTCGTGAGAAATGGAATTAATTGCTCAAGTATACCTGAAATATTGACAGTGGCATTCGGTGACGATGCTCTGAAGTCGAAAGGATGTGACGCCCCAGCACTTTAACAACCAATTGAAATGTTGATCAAGTGAAGAAAATTGTTACGGAAAATAGTCGAATCACTATTAGAGAAGCTGCTGAAGATATCATTTAGCTCATGTCATAAGCATTTCTCGCAAAATTTTTACCAAAAAAAAAAAAACAAATATCACATGAGCATCACCTAGGAATCGTTAATTGACGGTTATCCAGATTCAAAGAGTCATAACTGCTAAAGAAGTATATGGCTATGATCGTCCCAATGGAAAACGGAGAGCCAAGGCCAAAATCGTCGAATCCTCTAACCACGTTTTAATTTTATGCACCTAACAAACAAAAATATCGATAACTGAATGTATGTAGCGCGAGATTAGAATCTCACCTCATGTTTTGAACAGACCTCGTATCTTTAACTTGTTGATTGATTTTGTTGATGTAAATATCTTCAACTGACGTTATTGATAGTTTTTCTAGAAAACTATATCAGAAAAATAATGTTAAAAAATTTTTCTAGTTAATTATGATATTTTAAAACGCTGATGAAAATACAATATCTGATTGGGCTGATCGAAGACAAAACGAAAATAATAAATACATTTAACAAAGAAGATATTATTTAGTAATTAAAACAAAGTTTTCTAGCACATCTGAACCTTTGACTAAGTGTTTTAACCGATAACACTTCTTTCAAGTCCCAAATTATTGACTTCAACAAAAATAACTTAACTCAAAAGAGTTCGTAACGTTTTCTTATATACTCGTATATACGTATATCTTTCTCAATATTTATCTTTAAGCTATCATCTCTCATGAAACAGATGATATTCTAATGAATAAAAGAACAAAAGCAAAATAAGTTGTATTCTAATGTACCTGAAATTGGTTCTGATCCAAAAATCGTAGGTTTACAGTAATTAATTTCTCTGGATGCAGTCAAAATGCTGCAGTATTTTTCTTTCTATCGCATCCCTAATTGAAAAATGAATTTTGTCTTCCCTATCGGAGAAAGATGACGTTGGACGTGACAAAGGTATTATTTTATTTATGTGCTCTCAAACTACGATTTTTTCCTTACTTGCTCAGCAAAGAGCAGCATTCAAAAAAAAAAAACGGCTCAGTTTATGGCACTTCCTGGATGACATTGATATCTAACTCAAATCATTTTAGCGTCTCCTTGATTAAGCTATATACAGCTGACAGACTTCAACTGTACTATTAAAAAATCAGTTGTTCAATTCACCACCCTTTTTATTCACTGCTTGAAATCAGTAATGTAGGCTAATTATTATTTTATTAAATATGGGTATTATTTTTAATACACATCGATTTTGTAAGACTTTCTTAGAATGATAAATGAAAACAAACTTTAACTGTACATTTCCTAATATATTCTTCACGAATCCTACTATTATTCATATATTTATTCCTATTAGTAATAACAATAATAATTGGCGCGACAGTCCATAGGAGGACCAGGGAATAGAGTGTTCATCAGCTACTCATATTGTGCGTGCTACTACTCTCTCAGGAGTAGAAAGGACCTACAGTTTTGTGCCGACTCCGAACGGCAAATTTTGAGAAGGTTTTCCTTAGACAGTATTACTCTTTGAGTATTGTCAGCAGCTCCAAGGAGGTGGTGCCGTAAAAAAATAGACCTTCGACGTATAAGTGTCGCGATCTATCCACTACGCCACGACGGCGTAGTAATCGGTATATTCCGATTACTTTCCCTAATATTGTAGGATTATCGGTTTTGGCGCTTAAGTATTTTCAAAATTATATAACAAAATTTAGTTTCAGAAAGTTTCAGTGTGTTGTTAGCGTAATTGGTACCGACCTAAGCAAAGGCAAGATTTCACACAATTAATCATTTTGTAGCTGAAAGTACTTGGTCGCCGTGGCGTAGTGGGTAGAGTGCGACGCTCACACGCCGAAGGGTGTCGGTTCGATTCCCAGGTCAACACCAATTTTTCGAACTTTTCACGGTACCACCTCTTTCGAGCTGCTGACAACACTCAAAGAGTAATAACTGTCTAAGAAAGCTTCTCAAGTTTCGCCGTTCGGAGTTGGCAAAAAACTGTAGGCCCCTTCTACTCGTGAGAGAACAGTAGCGCGCACAACACGAGTAGTTGATGAGCAAGCTAGGCCCTGGTACCCCTTTGGACTGTAGCGCCAACAATTATTATTAGCTTAAAGTACTTGGTTTTCAATCTAATATAAAATCGGTTAATGCAAAAGTTTCGCAACTTGAATTAATTAATTTCTTTACTTGGTGTCTCAAAAACTTATTTCAATTCAATGTCAATTAATGCAGGCCCATCACTTTTTTGGCGCAAGCGTTCTTAGTCAAAATTAAGTCTCTTTAAAATTGACAAACAAGATTGTCTAAAATCCACCAAAAACTAAGCGTTTATGTGATGGGAAAAGCAAAAGGTAGTCGAAGAAAACATACCTCAAATATTACGATGAATTTTGTGTTTTGTTATACCCTTATTCCTGAGTATTGCACGTGTTTCAAAGCTATACATTTTTTTATAACTTAAATATTTATAGAAAATCACAAATAATTATTTAAACCTAAATATATATATATATATATGTATGTATATATATAAATATGTATATATATAAATATGTCTATATATAAATGTATATATATATATATATATATATATATATATATATATATATATATGTATATGTATGTATGTTTAGGTTTTAATAATTATTTGTGATTTTCTATAAATATTTAAGTTATAAAAAAAAAAATAAATTACTTGATGAACTTTCGCCATATTTCTGATAACTTCATGATTTCACATTCATTAAACTTTGTTTGTTTTTGAATTAAACGAAATGTGATTTTTTTTTCTCCAAGGACAGAAACAAATGGAAGTGCGATGGTTCAAGGTCAGTTTTTAAAAAGTGACTTAGAACGAATGTGGTGTAGTGGTGGAATATTGTAATTTACCCATTTAGGTCGCTTTTCTTTAAGGGTTTTTAATAGACGTTATTGCAAACAATCAATGTTATCACCAGCGTTTATTGGTTTCAAAACGCATTGATACCGCTTGAAAGTAAATAAAAAGCGTTGATGCGGTTTGTAAAATGAGCTCCAAATGTGAAAAGTCCAGGATGCTGTATACGACGACTTTATTAATTTAATTTTATAAATTTAACGTCTAATCTCACGTACAGTTATATGATGATTCGACTCGACTTATATTCCTATTTGACTTGTGCTACGTTCTTGCTTAACAAAAATATTAAATTGAAATATGAAGAGAATGCTCATTTTTGGACTCCATATAAAAATTGACGCCAATGTCAACTAAACTATGGCACAATTGTCCGAAGCCGTTGAATAATATTGTCACTGCCATGTTCATGGAAAAACCAAATATATTTCCGGCTCTTTTATAATAATTTTTCCCCCGTGCTTCTTAGTGTTTTTTTTAATATTTTTCTTCAGTAAATATTAATGAGATATTAAAAAAATATTACATTCAGTTCAAATTTAATGTAAGTTGAAACATTTTTTTTTACACAATATCACTTGAGTCTTTTAGTCCTATTTTATTTTACTAAAAATCTGCGCTATTTATCTTTCCGGCAACAAAAGTTCATGTAAATATTTTTTCCAGCATAAAAATACCAGTTATATTGTACAGCTAATCTTAAAATGTCGAGATAATTCCGATTAAATAAGGCTTTGCAAATTATGTAAAGAAAAACAAAGAAAATGTCTGCATATGAAAGAGGTTAAAAAACAAATCCACTGCATTGAAGAGTGATGAATTAAATTTATTAAACTTATATTTGCGTATTCGGTACATGCAGTGAATCAATGGACTTCAAATATGAGCAAGCACTTTTATTGACATTTGTTAGGCATCATTTACGCACACATTATTATAAAATGTACAACTAATATATACCATACAGAACTCACCTGAAAACAATGGCTCGTTCATCCATCATGAGAATATGATTTCACCTAGAACTGGCAAATACACACTTCCTCAAGGACAAACAAACGTTCAACGTTTATCCACTGGAGGAATATGAAATCTTCGTTTCACAAATTCCGTATGCTTTCATTAAAATTCAAACATAAATCAAATGGCACACATTGGCTTCAATGCGGATAGTCAGGTTTCTTTTCTTCAGTTGGTTGGGTTAGTCGTATTATACGAAGTGGAATTCAGTGGATATCCTTCTCCCAATAAAGAACATCTAGCTCCAGTGCATTAACTATGTGGCAGGGGTTATATGTTTTGAAGGTTCTAGCTTGGCTTACAAGCAAATATATACATTTGTATGGAAAGCACGTACAACGTGCCAATATCAGTCCAAAGTATTTCATCATTCTTCGTTCGTAAAGTCAGAGGTTTTGACCGCTCTTTGAAGGAGGTACTCCTGCTGCTTCATCAATAAATCACAATTGAATTGGAATTACCAAAGGAGAGACGGAAAAAGGAAAGAACTTGGGTGGCCAAATACCGGTGAAGGACTTTTTATATGTCTTTCCATGATTGAACGAACCAATTTGGAAATTTTATTGGATTAAAAGTGAGTTGTGATGGAGAGATGATGTTAATCGTAAATGGTTGATAAAAATTGGTAACACTCACTGAAATCTTAAGTATTCCTGCTAAACCTAATTCTAAGCTTTTAATTTATTATTTATAATTAATTTATATCAATATTTATGTATGTCAACCATTTTAATTATGCCAACAAAAAAACTGCATGCCGTAGACCCAAAATCGTGTACTCTTGTGATCATAATACTTATCTGAATATTTGATAAAATGATTTCTTATTTTTTTTTTTACATAAGACCGTTTTATTTAACGATGGTTAAAAAATTGTATATAACAAGAATTTAAATATTCATTCATAAAACTGTAGCTATTCAATTTTACCTATTACCTCATTACTCTTAAATTTGGGTTTACATCCAACTTTAAAGCTCCTCCTTGTGTAAATTCACTTGAAAACTGCGAATCATGCTATAGCTTTACATACACTGTGAAAGCAATTTAGCAAAAATATATATACTTTATAAATAAAAGGTCAATATGACGTCCAAAAAAAGGTTTTCAATAAAAAAATAAAAACAAAAACGGCTGGTTAAAAAACTGCAGCCTTATTTTAAAATGAAAGGTAAATTGTATTATAAATTGCAGCGTGATACACTACTGACACCGTTACCCTACTTAGACTGGACTGTTTGCTTTAATATTTTTCTAATATATTTATGCAAGTAATGATAGGGAAGGAAGAAAAACATGTTATTTTATTATAGTATGAAAATAGTTTTTAATCCGTCGTCGAGAAGCTTTCGTTCGCGAATGACATTCCAATCCGGCTATTTCATAGTGTCTGTTCTAAAGGTAAATTGGCAAAATTCCGAAACGCGGCAGATCTCCAAATTCCGGGGGTATATCTAATCCCTTGGATGAAAAATCTCGCAGCATGAGTGGTACGAATGCGGGCAAAAATGCCCCAAGGGGTAATTATTTTGGCCCTCTGCAGTGTTTGCTTGACGCGGATGAAATGGACGAAGTTATCTCGCCGATTGAAACGCAAATTAAAAAAGTGTCTGTACCACCTATAAAATTACTACAGAAAGCTATTGACTATGTGCACAGTTTCATGAAAACATTAAATATCTCTACCTATTCCATTATAAAATTAACCAAAGGAATAAAAATCTTATGTGAAACGATTGATACATATAACACGCATCGCGTTTTTAAAAGAGAACAATTGTCAATTTTTCAGTCATGATATAAAGAGTGAAAAGGGATTCAAAGTAATGTTACATGAACTTGATAACATTGAAGCAAACGACTTAAAGCTTGAATTAACTAAGCGCAGTTTAAAGTGTATTGACGTTAAGAAAATCATAAAGAACTACGAGAGATATAGTGACACTTTGTACTTAGTCTCGCTTGGAAATGGATCAATTAAATTAATTGATCTTAAGAAAAATGTCCGATCCGTTTTCCACATACAAGTGCATCGGAGCTTTCAAAAGAAAATTAAAGCCAAAGTGACACAATGTCACAATTGCCAAATGTTCGGGCATGGCGAACGTAATTGTCATGTAAGAACATATTGTGGACTCTGTGCCGGCTCACACAAGACTGCCGATTGCAAAAATCTCAATATACAGAAATGTGCAAATTGCAACGGCGAGCATAAAGCTAGCGATGTCGCTTGTATAAGCAGAGCAAAATATTTAGAGCTTAAGAACAACATGGCTAACCGACAAAATCAGTCTCCGCATTATAACCGAAATGCTTTATCTTCAACGAAAGCATTTAATACAGAACCGGTTCGCAATGTGCTTGTTGATCTGTCATCAATGACAGCTTTTCCTTCTCTTCCGCAACGAAGACAACCGACGGGGGAACGTTATCATCAATCGGACGCCATCAGCTGTTTGCAACCACCTAACACATGGGGGACTAATACTCACCAAACAACAGTTTTGATCGGATCAAACAGTAACATTTTTTCTATGGAGGAGCTGAATGTTTTAATAATGGAAATGATATCAAAATTGTCAGTATATAAAACTAAAAGCGAACGATTAGCAACAACATTTTTGTATACTAATGATGATAAGTAATAATATGATAGATAGTTATTTAAATATAGTAACATGGAACGCTAGGGGGATTCGAAAGTAAAGCGCGGAATTCACAAACTTTTTAAATTCAAAAAACGTTGACATAGCTTTAGTGACCGAAACATGGTTAAATCAAGATCATAATCTATCCACACCAAACTTTAAATGCTATCGAGTTGATAGAACTACTAGGCCTGGTGGAGGCGTAGCTATTCTCGCGAGAAGATCTGTTCAGCACACGCTCTTACCAATCACTAGAACACAATTGGTAGAAAACATAGGTATCAAAGTGAAATTAAATAATCAAAGAATCAAGTTTTCTGTGTCTACTTTCCTGGTGGGAATGTATCAGATATGAAAAAGAATAGTTTAAGAAATTATTTGCGTAAACTGTTTTCCTTGCATAACGATTTCTTAATCGGAGGTGATTTAAACTGCAGACACAGGGATTGGGGTTGTATGCGAGTTAATGCTTGGGGTAATTTGCTTTGCAATCTTTCTGTTTCCCTACCAATTAGCATATTGTTTCCATGTAGTCCAACATATATACCTACTGGAGCACGTGGTTGTCCATCTGTGCGTGATATCTTTGTCACTAACTGTCCTAATTCTGTAACTGATCCTGTCGTTTTTAATGAGCTGAACTTACACCATAACCCAGTGATGTGTAAGCTACTTTTGACTGGAGCAAAACAGTTTCAGTATGTTTATGATATGAAAAATGCCAACTGGTCTCATTATAGAAGTAGTTTAAACAAAAAGCTCCAACATGTCAATACTAACATAGATCAAATAACATGTAAGCGAGATGTTGACTCTCTTGTTAACACTTTTACAAAAAACATCTCGGATTCTGCTGACGAAAGTATACCAAAGGTAGCCAAAAATAATCATTCTTTCAAACTCCCATTGCATATCTTAAATCTTATAAAGACAAAAAATATGTGTAGGAGAAATTGGCAGAGGCAACCTTTTTTTAGAAACCAAATGAAATACCCGAACAACATCATCAACAGACATATATTTCAGTTTCGAAATGAATCCTGGAGTAAGAAGCTCCAGGACTTAGACAACAATTCGAAGCCATTTTGGAAGATGGTAAAGAAATAAGAACAGGCATATCCCATTGCTCAAAGAACATTCAAATATTTATTTTACTGACAGTGAGAAAGCCAATGCTCTAGCCGTTACTTTTGAGCGTAATCATTGCATATCGCAACATTTGGGTATCAACTCTGTGGTTGATAGTTCAGTCGAGGGACAAAAAACACTAAACATAAATACTCCTGTAGATGCTTACGTAAACGAAGAAGACATCTCGTTTTTTATAAATAATCTGGCAATGAGAAAGTCTGAAGGATTAGATCATGTAAAAAACATCTATCTTAAGGAACTTCCAAAAAAGGGGATCAAAATGATGGTTTAAGTTATAAACTCCTGCCTTAAAATGCAGTACTTTCCGATCAACTGAAAGCTTGCCAAAGTTTCACCCGTATTAAAAACAGGAAAGTTTGCGGCTAATCCGGGTAGTTATCGACCATAAGCCTTTTAAGTAACCTTAGTAAGGTTTATGAAAGAATTCTAAAGTAACCGGTCGATAGGAAAATCGATCGGCATGATTTTACTTGATATTGAAAAGGCCTTTAACTGTTTTTGGCATAATGGATTGATACATAAAATGATGAATCTAAACTTTCCTCCTTATATGTGCAATATAATCCTAAATTTTCTGTCTAACCGTCGTTTTCAAGTGCATGGCAATAGTGGTGTATCTAATGTAGTCTACTTAAAGTCCGGTGTACGTCAGGGTTCTGTACTGGGTCCATCCTCTATAATTTATATACCTCAGATCTTCCAGATCTGCCTGAATGTGGATTGGCTGTTTTTGCTGATGACACAGCTGTATTTTCATCCCATAAATTTGCTCTCAATATTGAGATCAATCTAAAATATGCGATGGAAATACTAGAAATGTATTTTAATAAATGGAAAATCCAATTAAACAAGGACAAGCTGCAAGACATCTTTTTCACTAGAAAAAGGAAAGCTTGTTAATGGAACAAATCCATCTTGATTCCAAATCAATCTTCCAGGAACACATCTCACAGACTGTTGATAAGGTTAATATTGCAACAAGAGTCCTTTACTCATTTATAAATAGAAGATCATCTCTTTCCCTGCCAAACAAAATAATTATATTTAAAGTAATATTTCAAGCTATTCTTCTTTATAGTTGTTCAGTTTGGGGAAACTCCGCCCGTTGCCACTTAAAAAAATTACAAGTAGCTCAAAATAAAGTTCTAAAGTTAATATTAAGCCTACCATGGGATTATCCTACTCTACACCTTCATAAAAGAGCTGGTGTTGAATTTCTGTCAGAGAGAATATCCAAAATCACTGAAAAGTGTATGAATTCTTGCGCTTTTGCTGACAATCCCTTAGTTAATAAAAAGTCAAAATTGATGATTTATTCATTTATTTATTAATTTCTTTGCCTGTTTATTTATTTATTTTTGTATATTCTGTATAATAATTATTATAATTTTAATTTGATTATTTATTTATTAGTTTATGTGCTTATTAATTTATTTGTATTTATTTATTTATTTATGTATTTATTTATTTATTTATTTATTTATTTATTAAATTATGTATGTATTTATTTAATTACTTATTTATTTAATTATTTATTAATTTATTTATTGGTTTATTTAGTTGTTTTTTTATTTATTTATTTTTTATTTTATTTAATTTTTTTTTAACTTATATTGAAGGTTTTGTTGTGTTTCCTTTAAAATTCAAGTTCTTGTCTAGTTTCATATTTAAAATGTTTATAATAACTTTTCAGAGGAAAGATATACAGTAAAAATATCAAATCTCTGTAATTAATAGTATATTGTGCAATAACGAAGGAATTGTAAATTTTTAACGAATTAAGCTATCTATCTATCTAAAATAGTTTTTAACAATTTTTCACTCCATGCCTTAGTTAAAGAAAGTCATTGCGTGGGCGACATTTATTTAAAAGCAAGTGATGACTATCAAACAATTAAAGAATAAGATTTCGCACATCTCTTAGAAAGGAAAATTAATATTGATTCTTCTAACATCTACAGAACGACAACGTATATAGTGAAGCAATTTCGCACACTATTGTGTCATTTAGTTAACGTGATAGCAAGCTTATTCACATGCTCTCGGGCGTTTGTGCAGATTGATTCGGCAAAGTTTAAATGAGGTCATTATTATATTACCGCTCTTTGTGCACTAAATCTAAAAGGAGATAGAGTAATAATAATAATTTAAAACCTTAACGTATATTTTTAAATTTTAATGATGACATAAATGAAAATTGTTTGTTTCTCCGAGCCTTGTGATCTGAGCATTAGCTTTTATAATATGTACTGAGCTTAGATGAGGGATGTGTGTTTTCAAGTGAACCTGACTGAGTACTGATTGTTAATAAAAAAAACATTTCGTTTTTTTCTTTATTTCTTCACTATTTCTATTTGAGAACAGGACAATTGGAATTGTATTCTAAGAACATGCTTCCCAAAAATTTTTTTTGTCCTTATGTAACCTATTGTGAAGGGCAAAAGTTAACTAACCTCTCTTACTGTCTGATAAAACTATTCCACAATTCCAGGTAACTGGTCCCTATTCCTTTGTGTGCCACTTACAATTTGGCTGATGACAGTGATAGTTTGTCTCCTCAATAAATTGATATCTTAAATAGGGTAATTTACCATCAAACCGAAATTTAAACCAATAATATAATTACCAATAATATAATAATAAAAATAGAAATAAAAGCTTTATTTAACTGATTCAATTATCTAAGTGACAGACAACCATTGATAAGAAAACTTCGTTGAATATATTTCGAGTAACCGGAGTTGTCGGATGAACGAAGCATCAGCGAAAGCTGTAGTTCGTATGTTCTCATTAAAAAAAAGGTACTGTTAAACTTGGCGTTAGAGTAGCTTATGTAGGCGAAGTATTGGTATTACAGATCACATCTGATAAAAATAACAATATTAGTCCTACGGCGTTGTGCAAGACTATGTTATATCTGTGACAACTCAATTCTTCGTTTTTGATTGCCGCCATAGCATCATGGGGAAAGTTTTAAGCACATTCGCACCACAAGTAAATACAAGGTTTTAAATTTAAATAAAATCAAAACGGATTAAAATATAAGACAGAGAAATTGTAAATCCTCATGTATATTAAATGGCAATTATGTAATCACCAATGCTTGCAGAAGTTGAGTCGTTCAGCACAATTTTGATACTATTTCAAAATTCCAGCTACTTCACGTTCAATGTTGATTATCGTTTGTAGAGAATAATTAATCCTGATTTAACATCATGGTTTAATGACATCTCTGGGATGTATAGCGTGGTGATGAATACGAACGTTTTTGTCAAAAGAATAGATGACCTACAGTTTTTTGCCGGCTCCAAACGGAGAAGTTTGAGAAGCTTTTTCCTAAACAGTTATTACACTTTGAGTGATGTCAGCAGCTCGAAAGATTTTGGAGGTGTCCAGCCCGAAATCGAATCCAGACTTTCGGCGCGTTAGTGACACACTCTATCCACTACTTCACGGCGGCCGTTAATTTTTTATTAAATTAAAATAAAAATATGAACTTTAAAAGAAGAAGATGTGAAAAAAACCACTTAGATTTATTTTGTTGCTATTTGAAACAAATTTCTCTATCAAAGTCAAAGAAAAAAATTGACAGGTGAAAATCGATGTCGAGGTCAATTACTAACTTAACGCTCAATTAACTATCTGTCAATAGTTCAATCAAAATTCGAGGTCAATTACTAACTTAACGCTCAATTAACTATCTGTCAATACTTCAATCAAAAGTCTCTGCTTTATTCGCAGCTACGGCAGTTACTGATGTAACTTGGGGCTCACATTTGTGAATCTAAGTTTTGATCTCGCGGAAAAAAAACATTTTCCACCGAACGCTGATTTTCGTAACAATTTATGTAAAATGTTAAAATTAAAAGATCTATTTAAATAGACCATAAATTTTCTTACAAGAAAATTGTTAAAATATCAACAGCAATTCGTTACACATTGATCTTTGAAAAACACCATTTTTGTTTTTTTCTTTATGTTGGCCATCATTTACCCAGAGTTCCAGTTATTGGGTCAATTTGTGTCTTACACATGAAGAGAGTAATTCGGAGTGCACTCTGTTATTTTCTTCACCAATATAACAAATTTCTTCTGCTTCAGTTAACACCAAAACTGTATTATACTCACATATTGCGTCTTCGTATGCTTTGACTTCTGCACTCTATATGTATAAAATAGCTACTATATGAACATGAACCCTTGTACCGTCGCAATCCCAAAAAAAAATCCTTTTGCTAAGGAAGTTTCTCGTTGAATTCAATCAGAATTACCTACTTGACCGCTTCAAATCATCCATAAAATTCAATGTACTCGTAAAATCACACGCCCAGAAGCATCTCTAAAATGTGCCTAGGGGTGCGCAATGGTCATCCCCATTCGAAGTGTACTGCTGCAAGAGCTTGATACAGTGAGAGGCATTGAGCCTTGCTATCCTATTTCCTTTGTGCTGCTTTTGACACATTCATCCTGCAGCCCAATGATAAACCCATTTTCGCACAACCTTCACTGGGGCAGTAGGATTGAATGGAGGTGTTCCCAGGCGACGAAAGCAAAAGGCCAATATAAGCGTCCGTCCACCACTTTACCAAATTGCGTTCTCACTGGGGGAGGATAGGGCGAGGTAGTGCTTTGTCGATATCAGATATATGTGTTTTTATGTGGGAATGTTTGTGTCATGAATCTCCGCTTACGTGCCGGGTATCTAATGATGTGCAAATAGCATACCGTTGATCTACTTGTAAAAAATCAGCATAAAGTATGCAGTCAAATTGTGAATTAAAGCGAATACGATGAGTCTTTTAAAGCAAAGATTTTGCTTAAAATGGTCATGACAAGGAATCAGAAGAATTATGTTAATTTATGAGAATTTTACTGATGCTATTTTCTCATTACCTCAGGTAAAGTCGATCCAGTTATTTAATAATGAAACTTTAATTTTAGGGTATTCATTAGGAAAACATAAAGTGTATAGGGGCATGTTACAGTCAAACACAAATGGTGTCGTACAAATTTTTTTTAGATTATGAAAGTGTGTACTAAGCTGGGTATCACTTAATGTACAGATATTCAAATTAAGTGCTGCGACTTTCTCATTTGAATTTTCATCCTCTTAAGTTGCTGCAGGTAACCCTGCAGAAAGAAATACATTCGTTTTCGGGTGGTTATGGACTGATTTGGTTGTGCCAAAATTCGGTTCAAAATTGTTGATGCTATTTTGTTTATAGAGGCCATAGGGCAAGCGTAACTTATTGTCTTCAAGCTATGCTTTGCTCTCGCCCTAATAAATGCCGGAATAAAAATAAAAAAATAATAACGAAAAAAATATAAAAATTATCAGTTACAAAAGCACTAAGCAATGCATTAGGCTCAACTTGTCGCTACAAATATGAATACATTGTTCTTTACCCCTATTCCTGAAAGTAATAAAAGCCGCCAAAGAACACATGGTATGTAGTCTGATATTTCACGAAACTGCTTAAGTCTTCTTTGGTCATGGCGTCACACAGAGACTTGACGAAATGCGGCGCCCAAACTAAATTCGTTCATTAGTCGATTAAAATGGATTTTTTTTTCATATAATTTTAATTATTTCATATAATATCTGCTGAAGGTCCCTTCTGCTCGTGGGAGAACCGTAGCGCGCACAACACGAGTATTGTAGTAGTAGACTGCCGCTCCATACAATTATTATTATTACTTTTACTTCAAGCACTTAAAGCCATTAAAAACTTGTTTCGTTTTTTTTTTATATTTATTATCTATTATTTCGTGGTCGCCGTGGCGTAGTGGGTAGAGTGCGACGCTCACACGCCGAAGGGTCTAGGTTCGACTCCCAGTTCAACACCAATTTTTCTAATATTTCACGGCACCACCTCTTTCGAGCTGCTGACAACACTCAAAGAGTAATAACTGTCTAAGAAAGCTTCTCAAATTTCGCCGTTCGGAGTCGGCAAAAAACTGTAGGTCCCTTCTACTCGTGAGAGAACAGTAGCGCGCACAACACGAGTAGTTGATGAGCAAGCTAGGCCCTGGTACCCCTTTGGACTGTAGCGCCAACAATTACTATTATTATTATCTATTATTTCGAATCAAATCACAATATGATCAATCCAAAATCAATCAAATTAACCTGACTGCATTAATCAAGATGTTGGTTTATTGGGTGGTTGATGTCATTCATTAAAAGAATTATTTTCAGGAAGTATGTTTGGTTAAACAGAGTTAAGAGTGAATGTACATTGCAGCTCTGAGCTTTGTGACTTAAAACCATTAAGACAATTTTACAGAAAACGCCCTAGAACAATTGAAAAGAGGACATTAGCCAATTAATATGCGTAATTAGCGAGAAGCGTTTGCTGGTATAGACCCAGGCACGTCTAAAACAAAAGAAAAACAGGAATGGAATTGATTCCTCTCCTAAAATTTAATGAATTTTTGAATTTCGGATGTACTGACCTTACCGCCTCACGCCTAAGGGTATGCAATGGTAATTAATCCAAAATAACGTGTATGAAACTTTTTTGTAGGCACACTAAGAAAAATCAAGACAACTCAATATCCAAGTACAACTCCAAGCAAAGTTCTTTGAATAATTATTTAGTGATTTAATATTTAATTGAAATTCGATAACCTAAAGAACTGTTAGGTTCGCTTATATTGAAACTGTTGTAAAAAATACAATACATTTTTAAATAACCGAAGTGTATGATCATTCCATTATTTTTTATACAAACATAGAGCCATTCTTTCCAATGTATTGTAATATATAATAAGCATGCGAATAATATTGACGAAAGACATTATCTCTTGTTACCACTTGTTTGTAAGTTTATTGAAAGAAATACAAAATTCAGTTTTTTCTGATGAATTCTTACTTAACTCATTGCCTTTGTCAGCAAAATTCATAAGCTCGAAACCTGTAGTTATGTACCACAATATTTACGGGAAGCAAATACAGCTTTTATGCGATAATATAACGAAGGTCAACAGATAGCCCAACAACAGTTTTGTTAATTTGTCACTATTTCTTTTAATGTATGGTGACGTGATGTAATTGTCTGCATTTTTATAATTTAAAATTATTTTATAAGAAACAATTACAAATTATTTTATGTTTTTAAAAAAATTCCAAAAGAATTGATGGCAAATTCGACAGATCTTAATTAGTACCTTGTCATCTAGTTTTCTTTCACCCTAGACTTCCTTAAGCAACTTTCTCGGATGGTTTTTAAAATGTAAATGAATAATTTTCTGGCATTCTAATTTAAATATGATTTGAGGCACGTCTGGTTCGGAAGTAGTGAAATTTAAAGGTCAGAACACATTTGTTCTCCAAATAGTTAAATGTTTCTTGCTTATTTAGGTTGACTAGCAGGAGAGGAAATGGAGAGGTGCTATGGCAGGAATGACGTCCGAAATTTTTACCACAAGATAAAACAGTTATCTGGTGGTTATAAGCCTCGGACAGAAGCCTGCCGGGACCAAAATGGACAACTAGTGGTAGAGTCGCAGTCGGTAATGAGAATCTGGAAGGATCATATCTGCAGACTCCTAAACGGCGATGACGACGCAAATTCCGCTGTTAGGCAGAATGTCCCACTCAATTTGGACGACGATGGACAAGAATTCCGTCCCCCCGACTTCGACGAGGTCAAGATAGCAATATCCAGACTGAAATCGAACAAAGCTGCTGGCGCGAACGGACTATCCGCAGAGCTGTTCAAAGCGGCTGGGGATGAGCTGGTTGGGTGCATGCACCAGCTCATCTGTGAGATATGGTCGGAGGAAAGCATGCCCGACGAGTGGAATCTCAGCATCGTTTGTCCGGTCCACAAGAAAGGAGACCCCTTCGACTGCGCCAACAACCGAGGGATCAGTCTTCTTAACATCGCATATAAGATTTTCTCTGCCGTGCTGTGTGAGCGCCTGAAACCCTTCGTCAACAACCTGATAGGTCCTTGTCAGTGTGGTTTCAGGCCAGGGAATTCAACAATCGACCAGATCTTCACACTGCGGCAGATCCTGGAGGAGTCCCAAGACGTACAAATCGACACCCACCATCTATTTGTCGATTTCAAGGCCGCGTATGACAGCGTGCATAGAGACGAGCTATACAGTACCATGTCTAGTTTTGGCATCCCTACCAAACTCGTCAGATTGTGTAGGATGACGATGGAGAACTCTCGCTGCTCCGTCAAGGTCGGTAGCGAACTCACAGAGACCTTCGATGTCAAAAAAGGATTTAGACAAGGCGACGCGCTGTCATGCGACTTCTTTAACATCATCCTTGAGGGGATCGTGCGGAACTCACACGTCAACACCAGAGGCACGATCTTCCACAAGTCCGTTCAATTGCTAGCTTATGCGGATGACATTGACGTGATCGGCCGAACTCAGCGAGCCGTCAATGAGGCGTTTGCTAGCATTGAAGCGGAAGCGGCTAAAGTGGGACTGGTGGTAAACGAGGGCAAAATTACGTATATGCTGTCATCGAAAAAGGATGCAGAACATCGACGTCTCGGACAGAGCGTCACTATGGGCAGCAGACACTTTGAGGTAGTGAAGGACTTCGTCTATCTCGGCTCCGCGGTGAATAGGGACAACAACATCAGTACCGAAATCAAGCGCAGAATCACTCTTACCAATCGCTGTTTCTTTGGGCTCAAGAGGCAATTGAGTAATAAAGCCCTCTCCCGAACGACCAAAGTGACTTTGTACAACACCTTGATCATCCCAGTCCTGCTTTACGGCGCAGAAACCTGGACGCTACTAAAAGCGGATGAGGAAGCCATTGGTCTCTTCGAGAGAAAAGTTCTGCGTGCGATTTTTGGTCCTGTTTGCGTTGATGGCATCTGGAGGAGAAAATTCAACCACGAACTGTATGGGCTGTACGGCGGCATGAGCCTAGTCAAGCGTCTACGGATACAACGCCTAAGGTGGCTAGGCCTTGTAGAGCGCATGGACAGCACTGCTCCAGCCCGAAGAGTTTTCGAATCCGAACCACAGGGACAACGCAACAGAGGACGTCCTAGACTGAGATGTCGCACACAAGTGGAAAATGACCTCAACCAACTTGGAGTGGGCAATTGGAGACAGCTGGCAAGAGATCGTGCTAGCTGGAGAGGCATGTTGGTTGAGGCCCAGGTCCACCCCGGACTGTAGCGCCATCCGAAGAAGAAGCAGCTTCCTAGCAGAAAAAAACAAGCAACCTTAAACCCCAAAATGTATTGTTAGTAAATGTTACCTTAAACAATAAATAAATTAACTGTGGAGCAAGTTGTGTCACATGCTGCCTAATTAAAACCACAGATTTGCAGTACTTTATTCTTAAAATAATTACCAGTTCTGCCTATGTATGAGAACTATCACCACTCAAAATACAGCTATTGACATGCCCATTCAAGTTAAAATGAACTGCATCGCTGAACAAAATTCGCTTATAAAAATTGGAATCAACTGATTTTTTTTTGGGCTCGTTCACGGAATCTAAGCCTTGCTTGTCCTTAGTGTCATTCATCTTGAATAGCCAAACAAAACCAAATTAGATCACTTAATAGCTGGCAAAAGAGCCGTCTGTTAGAATATTGTCTATACGCCTAAAGACCACAACCGTGACTTATTTTTTATGGCAAGGTATCATTGACATGACGAGAGACTGCGTTGTTTGGCATGTATGCACACACTCCGACTCTAGGTCGGAGTATCATAGCATATAAAGTTGATTTCCATGATTCGATCGGTATTCGTCGTCACAGGTCTTCCGTCGTTTTCACCACCTCTGAATTGCCGAAACCATTCCTCCGCGGTTCGAAGTGATAGAGTACCATCCCCCAAAATACCATTAATCTCACGGAACGCTTCTCTAGCGGATTTGCCTTTAACGAAAACCTTAAAACAGCGCGAATTTCGGCGCTACACGTCCACAACTGGTGAACGCAATACTCAAACGAATCATGCATAGCGTCGTTTCGTCGGTTATGTCAAGACCCTAAATGACGTATAGTATTGCCAGATATGAGCTCTGTAGCGCCTTGTACATAGAAAATTTAAAAGACAAAAAGGCAGAAGGGAGATATTTATACTTTAAGACATAATACGTGCCGTACCCTTAATTATATTATATTTATATAGGGGGTTGATTCCTCATACGAACTTCTTTTCTATGAACGCAGGATTAATAGTTTCGCAGCTATATTATTTCTTCAGCTCCTTAAAATATACGAAAACATTGTATGCCCTAAAAAAAAAACTAAGAATCGTTAACATTTCAACATTTATCATAAATGGGAGATTATAGTATTATACATTCATAGTATGGTGTTTAAATCTTGTGTGTATATCTGAAATTAAGAAATACGAGTTTTTTCCTGCGAATGCATAGAGAAATGCACAACAAGAAAGTTTTTACGAAACAAAAAACTTCAGATAAAAATTTTCACAAGCAAAAACTCTCTATTTAACTACTAGAGCTTCTTTTGGTGGACTTCTGTTGCAAATACCTATTCCAAGAGTGAGTTATTAAAGGTAAAAGGGGGAAAAAATCCAGAAGCGCTGTGAAAGGGTCTAGGTGATATTTTAAATTAAAAACATTTTTTTCCAAATCAGACGAAGTCTCTTCGTACAAGCGAAGACGCGAAATGGAAAACTTCAGAGTGGAAAACTTTGAGGCTAAGATATGTATTTACTATACACACCAGCAAACATGAATGCATAGACATTTTTTCTTTTACTTACTTTTCTTACGGCGGCGTCCTTTTAGGGAAATAAATATATGAACAAAATACCTGTATCCCAGACTGGGATAACCCGAACTTTTCTCTCGAGTAATTCAATTTACCCGCTTGTTTTATAAAGTTCTTCGTGTGGGATGGAATTAAGTACAGTAAAAAATAAACACTTTTTTGTTTTAACAACCACCGAAGAGGATGATACAATTTATGCAAATTCAGTTATTTTCCTTAATTAAAACGTTAAGAAGAGTTTATTATCCCTGTCGGAAATAAATAACGGGCAACATACTTAACTTAGAGTAGGATGATCCGGTTTGGAATGAAAAATGCCATTTGCAAGTCCGCTAAGAAGAGTGACTACATGTGCGGGCTTGAAACAAATGGTAATTAAAATCTAAACAGCTGTGGAGAAAAGAAACGGTTCCTTTGACTTAAGTTTAAAAATTTTATAAAATAAATTCATTTGATAGCCTTCTTTCTGCTAGTAATTATTAAGACTAAATAGATCTTCACATTTATTAAATCCTGGAGAAGACTGCTACGAACTAGTCAGTTCCACTTCCAATCCAAAATCTGCAATTTTGTGCTGGATAATACCAGGTGTACCGGTTTGAAGTGAGTGTCAAGATACAAATGTCTCGATAGGGAACATTTGTTGTGATATTTAGTATACATCAAGTCATTGAACATCGTGTTAAAAATGTCGAATTTTATACCAGAACGTGATGATTTGCGGAAAGCATTAATTTTTTGTTTTCATTTGATGAAAAGTGCTGCGGAGTCACATAGAATGCTTGTCGAGGCATATGGTGATCATGCTCTATCAGAAACAACATGCAAAAGATGGTTTCAACGGTTCAGAAATAATGATTTTGATGTGAGAAATGAAGAACGTGGAAGACCACCATAAAAGTTTGAAGACGCCGAATTGCAAACGATATTGGATGGAGATGACACTTTGAGTCAAAAGCAAATGGCAGCAATGTTAAATGTTGCACAACAAACAATTTCTGACCATTTAAAGGCTATGGGAAAGATCCAAAAGTGTGAAAAAGGGTTGCTACATGAATTGAATGAAAGACAGATGAAAAACCGAAAAAACACTTGTGAAATTTCGCTTCAAAGACACGAAAGAAAATCGGTTGTGCATCGGATTCTTACTTGGGATGAAAAATGGATTTATTTTAAGAATCCTAAACGGAAAAAATCATGGGTTAATCTGGGAAAACCATCACCATCGACTGCAAAACCAGATCGATTCGGCAAGAAGACAATGCTGTGTGTTTAGTGGGACCAAGAAGCTCCTTAAACCTGGTGAAACCGTTAATACAGCTACCCCACCCGCCGTATTCACCAGACTTGACTCTTCCCGACTACCATTTGTTTTCATCGATGGGACACGCATTGGCTGAGCATCACATTAATTCCTACGAGGAGGTCGAAAATTGGGTGTCTGATTTGTTTGCTTTAAAAGACGAACAATTTTAGTGGCTTGGTATTCACAAATTGCCAGAAAGATGGTCAAAATGTATAGAAAACATAGGCCAATACTTTGAATAAAATGTTTTTACTATCCCACTAATAATAAGCGTTTTATTTTCAGAAAAAAACGATCATTTCATACCGGTATACCTGATATGGTGCGACGGCTACTGTAGACGCAGAAGGTAGAACTTTTACAAATCAGTCGAGGAATACACAAGTGACATCGACCGCATCGCGCGATCCCAACACGCCGTATTAAAAGCAAAGAAACACCACTTATAATGTTTAATGAAATAAAGCAAAATATATGCTGCCGAATAAGGAATGTTTCTCTACACACCACAAAGAATAAAATACATCCCGATCGCCGACTTAAATTTGATGCAAGTGAAAAACTTTGTCTACCTCAGAACAAATGTGAACTCCACCTACTCTGAGTGGAAGCACTCTTAGCAAAACAGAAGAAACAGAATTTCGTGTGTTGATTAAACACAGATGGAACTCTGCTCTGTCAAAACAATTTTGCATTTAAAGGAAGCAATTGCAAAAACGCGGTCCAATGTGAAGAATAAAAAAATTCTCTTCCAACAAGACAATGCACCGTGTCACAAGTCGTTGGCTATTATGGCGAATGCACGAATTGTTTTTTAATTGCTTCCACTTCCACTGTATTCTCCAGACCTGGCCACCAGCGACTTCCACCTCTTTTCAGACTTCAAGAAGATGTTCGCCGGGACAAAATATGGCTCGAAGGAGAAGATGATAGCCGAGACTGAAGCCTTTTTTGAGGCTAAAAATAAATCGTTCTATAAAAATGTGAAATGTATAAATAATTAATTTTCCCTATCACACACAATAAGAAAAGCTGCAAAATGAATCGTTATAAAGTTTTATCGTCCGTACATCTCTAGTGAAGTTCCAATTGGAACTTTTTATGTCAAAATAGGAATTTTTTTTGAAAGTACAATGCGATTTTACTTTTAATTTAATTAACCTATTCGATTTAATATTAATATTGTTTCATTATTATTTAAATCTGCAACATCCTCCCCGGGTGTGAATGGAGTTCGCACTATTACGTCGCGTCGATCAGCTTACGTCCTCTTCGCCCTCGCACATCGATACAGCTGTTTTATTTCACCACAGATTTTGTCACCAACTTCATTCAGATTTCTGACTTCATTGAAGGGTATCAATAACGTCGATGTATCTAATAACTTTACCAGTGCTAAAGCCGATTCGCTTTTTAATTCTTCCTGCCCGTATAAATTTTTAAATTTCGTGTTGACCAGGAATCGTTTGTGGTCATACCGCGAAAAAAGTATTTCCCATACAGGCTTGTAGTGCCCTTTGCTGATGGGAATGTGCTGCAACAAACCTTTAGCCTCATCGTGCAGGCTCAATTTAAGAAAATGGAGCTTCTCTACTTCCGACAATTGAGATCCATGTACTCCATGTACTTTATTCTTCGTTAAAAACTGGTAAGTTTATTTTTGGTAATCGAACAGCTTGTGGAACATGGACATGATTAGCTAGTATATGAAGTGGGTCCAAACTATCCAACAATGCTGTCTCATAGTCCAGAAAAATGTCGTTTATTTTTTAGAAAACTTCTTCGAAGCCTTCCTCCTGTGTAGTCTCATCACACACCTAATGTAGTTCTTGGATATCGCCTTCTCTGATCGCTTGACAAAATTGTCGAAATCTTTTGTGGCATGCTTAGAAAAATTCCTCTAAAGCTTCAGCTTGTTGCTCATCATTAAGAGTGTACGTCAGAAATTGAATAAAAAAGTAGTTGCTTTTTGGCTTACGTTTGAGATGTATGCGAGGAGAAATTCGCCCAAAAAAATGCAAAAATGTATCGTTTTTATTTTCGTCTAGCTAACGTTTGCGTTCCTTTGTTGCGGTATAATATAACTCCTTTGTTCAAAACCGTTTCCGTTGTGTTTCTATATTTGAATGAATTCAGCGATTCCAGCGGTGAACGATGGCAGTCTAGCAGTTCGACATACAAAAATTCTTTTACACTTTTTATATTTTAATTTCGAGGCACGTAAACCCGATTTGAACATTTAAAAACAAAAACTTACTTAATGTATTTTAAACGAAATGTATTTTAAGTTTTAAGTCTAAGTTTTCAATGTGTCTTTCATTTAATTTCTAAAAAATGAGTCTCAAAGAATCATGCATTTTAATATCCATAGATCGCTGGTTCAAATCCGACTCGAAGGACCATTAAATGTGATAATTAATTTTCCTTATCCCACACAATAGGAAAAACTGCAAAATAAATCGTTATAAGGTTTTATTCAGCTCTACATCATCAGTGAAATGCCAATTGGAAGAAAGCTGCTCCAATTTTAATTTCCTACTTTTAATTACATTTTACATATAATTAAGTTTTGCATATTCTACATTGCTTATCAATAAACTTTTCTCACGAAAAGAAGGGCTTTAGCTTTTGCTAACGTCCAAGTTTCCGCGCCATAAAGTAGGACGGGGATGATCAAGCTGTTATATAAAGCGAGCTTAGTCCCTCGAGAGAGGGCCTTATTACTCAATCAGCCTCTTGAGCCCAAACAAACAGCGATTGGCAAGAGTGATTCTGCGTTCGATTTTGGTTCTGATGTTGTTGTCCCTGTCTGACGCGGAGCCGAGGTAGACAAAGTCCTTCACTACCTCGAAGTTTCTGCTGCCTAGCCTAGTTGTGTGTCCTTCCTTGATGACAGCATGAACTTAGTCTAGCCCTCATTTACCGCCAGACCCATTTTAGCCGCTTCAACTTCAATGCCAGCAAATGCCTCATTGACGGCTCGCTGTGTTCGTCCAATCACGTCAATGTCATCAGCGTAAGCTAGCAATTGAACTGACTTTTGGATGATCGTGCCTCTGGTGTTGACTTGTGAGTAACGCATGATCTTCTCGAGGATGATGTTAAAGAGATCACATGACGCCTTGTCCAAGACGTTTTTTGACATTAAAGGTCTCGGTGAGTTCGTCACCAACATTGACGGGGCAGCGATAGTTATCCATCGTCATCCTACACATTCCGAAGAGTTTGGCAGGAATGCCAAAACTAGACATGGCACTTTATAGCTCGTCTTATGCGGCCTTAAAATCGACGAGTGGTGAGTGTCGATTTGCACTTCTTGAGTCTTTTCAGGGATCTGCCGTAATGTGAAGATCTGGTCTATTGTGGACTTCCCTGTTCTGAAACCACGCTGATAAGGACCCATCAGGTCATGGACAAACGGTTGCAGATGCTCACACAATACGGCAGAGAGGATCTTGTATGCAATGTTGAGGAGACTAATCCCTCGGTAGTTGGCTCAGGCAAAGGGGTCTCCTTTTTTGTGAACCGGCCAAACGACTCTGAGCTTCCACTCATCGGGCATGCTTTCCTCCGACCATATCTTACAGATGAGCTGGTGCATGCGCCCAACCAACTCATCTCCAGCTGCTTTAAATATTTCTGCGGACAATCCATCCGTTCCAGCAGCTTTGTTCCACTTAAGCTAGGATATTGCGATTTTCACCTCGTCTAAGTCGGGGCGACGGAATTCTTGTCTATCATCGTCCAAATCGAGTGGAACATTCTTCCTAACAGCGGGATTTGAGCAGTCATCGCCGTTAAGGAGTCTGCAGAAATGATCCTTCCAGATTCTCAGCACAGACTGCGACTCTACTATTAGTTGTCTATTCTGGTCCCGGCAGGCCTTGGTCCGAGCCTTGTATCCTCCGGATAGCTGTTTTACCTTTCGGTAAAACTTTCGGACTTCATTCCTGCCATAATACCTTTCCATTTCTTCGACCGCGCGCTTCTCATGCTCCTTCTTTTTCCTTCTGAGAAGCTGGTTGTCTTCCCTTCTTGTCTGTTCATAGAGCTAACGAACAGCCCTCGGTTTTCGATGCAGCGTCGCATTATAGGCGTCTTGTTTGACTGCATGTGCTTGCCTGCACTCGTGGTCAAGCCATGGGTTCCTTCCGGGTGAGGACGTGAAACCCAGCACATCAGTGGCAGCTTCTTTGATGGCGCTTCCAGTCTTTTTCTATGTTTAGTACAGGCAGCGTTGATTTCTGGGCGAATTTCAGGGAGCGATCGTCTTCGATTGTAGCTTTCCGAAGTCAAACCGTTTTGGTCTATCTCGACTCCGGTGCTCTCTTGCCTAAGTTAGCCTAAGTCTGCCTCGAACAACAAATCCGGTTCCGAATAAGCGCTGCCTTCTCACTCTATAGCAATCGCTGTTGTAGATATCGCAGTTCTTCATCGTTTTTATGCCAGGCCCATTCCATCGCACTTCCTGAATGGCGGAAATATCTAATTTGCAGTTATTGTCCTTATAACGTTTGCTGGGGTCGTCAACAGTTGGTCCTACATTATCCGAGGCATTTCGCCGGTTCTGAACTATACTATTTTTTACGTGGTGAGGAAGTTAACCTCACGCACAACCCGTAGACTGGAAGGCCAGGCCCATTATTTAAACCTTCGGGCAGAAGGCTCTCTGCATAGATTGGTTGGCTATCCATTGCCTTTTATTATAAAGTAATAATACAACACACCATGGTAATGTTGAAAAAATAATATAATAATAATTTTTGGCGCGACAGCCCACTGGGGACCAGGGCCTAGCTTGCTAATCAACTACTAGTGTTGCGCGCGCTACTGTACTGTGCAACTTGAGAAAGTGAAATTTGCCTCATTATAATTACATTCTCTTATTTGACAAGCGCTTTGGTTTTTGTACAGCAAATTCAAGGAAAGCCATTTTCCGCATATTTGGGTTCAACGTCAGATGCCAGCCGGAATTTCATACCAAATTTCTTTCTCCTATTTATTTGGCGTATTTTTTATGAACCTGCATCTGACCTGGATTTGAAAGTGCTGCTCACCCAACGTAATGTCAGTTCCTGGTTTCAAACAATTTTGACTATTTTACATAATATTTTTTTTCAAAACTATTGAAGTTTAACCAAAGTTCATCCAAACTTTAGAAGCTTAAGGAAAGTTCTGTTAACGTTGACTCCTCTATTTTTTTTTTGTCTAAGCGAATGATTCGTAAAATGTCGGTAAAACTACGTGTGCTTATAGTTGTAGTCTCTTCTTATTATTTCATAAAAAGTCATGCCTTAAATTTTTTACTTTGTATGCCAATACAATATTGCTTTCAATACGTTAGGATCAATGTTTTCCCAAAACTCAAAAAGCCTTGTTCTTGTTCTAAAACGTGATTGTCACTTATGAAATAGAATGTGCTACTCAGCCCACCATTAATAGTATTTCGTTTTGCATGTGTTGTGGGCCCAGTTGAATCTTTGAAATACATTAAATACATAATCTTCCAACAACAACCCCTTCTTCAATTTTTCAAAGATTGTCATCTGTATCCATTTCAGTTTCCCGATGTTGTATTTCATCATCATCACCTTCGTTATAAAAAATTGAAGACAATCAATATACATACATATGTTTACATTTATTTTTAAAGCTTTCTTAACACAGCGCGGAGAAAGGATGTTCTCTAACTGACGTATCAAAAACTTCTTTATTCGATACGTATTATGATATGATTACTAAACTAATGTTTCTCTGGTCTATTTCTGTCAAAAGTATAAAGATTTTTATGATATCATATATTTTGCTCCGCAATTATGATACAATTATTAATTGTAATTTTTGTTGTTGAGTCATGTCTATTTCACTGCACAAAAACATGCAACAGTTATTTTCAACGGTACTGGTATAAGTGTCAAAAATGTAAATTATTTTTTCTATTAACATTTGTTGTTAAAATCTTATGAAACTAAATCTTAAGTTTTAACAAGAAAAACTATGCATCCATTATGAAAAAATATAAAACACATTGTGGAAATTTCGAAATGAACACTATATCTAGTGTTAATTTTGACTGAGCAGGGGTTTAATCACGAATGACGACTATCGTGCGACGACATGGTTAAAACGAGAGTCTTGCAAGATTGGGCAACCCTAGTGTTACAATCTGGCAACTGCCAGCTCTATCGTAAGATTTGACATTTTTGAGGTTATACGTACTCAGAACACTTTGACATACGAGCGCTATTTGTATTGTTTACAGTAACTTAATAGATGGAATTAAAAAAATTGATTTAAATTGTGAACATTTTCGTGCGATTATTTTTTACAACTTTCGACGTAGATTAACTCAACAACAGTGCATCGATGAACTTAATTCAATTTTCGGCGATCAAGCTCTTTAAGGACCAGTGTTTATCGATGGTATGGTGAATTCAACCGAGGTCGTACTTTACTCCATGACGAATTTCATGGAGGTCGCCCAAAATCAGTTATTGTTCCGGAAACCATTGATGCTGTGGGAAAACTGATATGGCAAGATCGTCATGTGAACTATCGTGAGATTGAGACAACCTTGGGCATTAGTGGGTCCAGCATATATTCAATATTGCATGAACATTTGCCCTATAAAAAAATTTGTTCGCGTTGGATCCCACACAATTTGTCAATCGCTCAAAAAAAGGCTGGTGTCTATTGGTCGAAAGAAGTGCTCCTAAAATACGATCGCGGTGCTTCGAAACACGTCTATGACATCGTGACAGGTGATGAATAGTGGATTTACGAGTATGACAAAGCAGTCGAAAGTAAAAAGCAGTCGACTGTATGGGTGTTTCAAATTGAGCCAAATCCAACAAAAGTTGCCAGCGCACGAAGCACTTCCAAGCAAATGGTCGCTTGTTTTTTTCGGAAAAACTGGACATGTCGCAACTGTACCACAACAACAACAACAACTATCAATTCTGAGTGGTACACAACCATTTGTTTGCCAGTTGTCTTCCAAGAAATCAGGAAAACCAACCGCCGAAGACGGATCACTCTTCACCACGACAGTGCGAGCTCTAACACATCGGCTCAAACAACTGCATTTTTGAGCACTCAAAACATCGATTTGATGAGTCACCCGCCTTAAAGTTCTGACTTGGCACCAAATGACTTATTTTTATTCCCGTACGTAAAAAATAAAATGAGAGGACACCTGAAGAAGCGGTTGATGCGTTCAGAATGCATGCTTTGGAGATACCTCTATCAGAGGGGCTAAAGTGCTTCGACAATTGGTTCAAACAACCATTATTGAAAAACAATAAAGTTACTTTCGATGATTAATATTTGTTTTTGTTCTCTAATCCCGAAATATAAAATATTTGGAACCAATCCTCAGCCTACGGAATAAATGTAACTCCAAACATACTTTAAAAAATATTTTCTGCAATCAAACCTGATAAATTTTATTAGCTCCACTCGCATATCCGTTCGTTCATTCGTAATGTGTACACACACAACAAAACAATGAAAACTATCAGGCCTCCATTATTCATTGTTTTGTTTTATGTGCACAATTATGCTACGTTCAGTAGCAAACTGTGTATAAAATAGATAGACGAGACGATAGTAGTTGGGTTACGAAGAGTGTTCAATATATTTTCGGTATCAATATGAAGGAAAATGCGAATTCAATTTAAATTGTTTCTGTTTTTCAAAATAATCTCCTCTAACATCATTGCATTTGTTACATCTTGAGATAAGCTTTTTCAAAACCCTCAAAAAAATAAATTTGCACCTCCTCTGCAAAATACCCATTTATTGCCGACTTGGGTTCTTCACCATCCGAAAAACTTTTTCCACAAAAACATTTGTTCAAATCCGGAAAGAGGAAATAATCACTATGGGCAAGGTCTGGACTATAGGGTGCGTGTTAGATTTCTTCAAAACCACAGTTTTGCGTAGCAGCCTTGTGAACAGGAGCGTTATCATGAAGAAGCAACACACCCGCTGCGAGTTTACCCCGTCTTTTCTTTTTAATTTCCTCCCGCAAATTATGCAAATTATGGGAGCGTAGGATGTGGCGTTGATGGTTTCACCTTTGTTTTGTACTCAATGAGTCCCAAAAAACTGTGGCCATGAGCTTCCCGGCAGACGGAGTGACTTTGAACTTTTTCGGGGGGTCTGTTCCTTTTTTGTGCCACTGCATGGACTCTTGTTTGCTTTTAGGGTCATAGTGGTAAGCCCATGTTTCGTCCCCAGTAACAACACCGTCCGCGTTCTCACTACACATCTTCAAAAGCTCTCTACAGCATGCGATTCTCACTTTGGTGAATGGTACCAGGTGAAAGCTTGGTGATCTCTGCCATCATTTTGACCTTTATTCGGACATCCTCAAGAACAAGTTTTCCGACTTCCCTGGTAACCAGCCACCATCTCTTCATGAATAGTTTTTTGACGGTTTTTTTGGTTATCTAATGAGAAATTTAATTACAGCACGATGCTGTTCAACAATTCTGTTTAACTAGAGATTAAACGCAAAATAAAATTCACATATATATGAAATTTTACATGAATGCACTAACATAACTGTACTACTTCATTAATATAAGTAAACCACAGCTTCATCACGATACCGAGAATATGTTGAAGGTCCCTAGTAAGCGTTGCAAATTTTCGCTTGAAAAGTTAAGATATTAAAGCCCAGAAAATAAATACGAATCACCCCTTCTAAATGCTCTGACCATAAAGAAATTTTCATATCCATTAGCATTCATGTTGTTACCTATGATTCCCAATACATTCGAAATTGCGAAAGCAAAAATAATATATAATATATACTTTTATATAAACATAGAGAAAGTTTATGAAAAACAACTTTCTCAATTTCGGTGTTTAAAGCCGGAAAGTTGCGATATCCAATTATTATTACTTAAGATAATTCACTCTAAAGAAGGACACAAACAAATATATTATATGTATATATATTTTGATAACGCCTAATAACCAAAACTCTAAAAACTGCCAATATATATTTCGATAAAGCCCAATAATCAAGAACAAGCTTGCAATACTGGTTTAAAATTGCTTTCTAATTTGTGTATACAGAAGTGAAAAATCCTAGTTCTTCTTCTTCTTGTGGCGCTTCAGTCCGGGGTGGGCCTGGGACTCAATCAACATGGCTCTCCAGCCAGCACAGTCCTTCGCTTCTTCTTCTTCTTTTGGCGCTACAGTCCGGGGTAGACCTGGGCCTCAACCAACATGCCTCTCCAGCCAGCACGATCTTTCGCCAGTTGTATCCAGTTGCGCACTCCAAGTTAGTTGAGGTTAGATCGTTCTCTGTTGCGTTGTCCCAATGTCACGGATTCAAATACTTTTCGGGCCGCAGCCCATAGTGTTCGTCGTTAAATATTCTCCTCCAGATGCAATCAACGCAAACAGGGCCAAAATTCGCACGCAAAACTTTTTTCTCGAAAAGACTAAGGGCTTCCTCATCCGCCTTTGCTACCGTCCAAGATTCTGCGCCATATAGTAGGACGGGGATGATCAAGCAGTTATATAAAGCGAGCTTAGTCCTTCGAGAAAGGGCTTTGTTACTCAATTACCTCTTGAGCCCAAACAAACAGCGATTGGCAAGAGTGATTCTGCGTTTGATTTCGGTACTGATGTTGTTGTCCCTGTTTACCGCGGAACCGAGGTAGACGAAGTCCTTAACTACCTCGAAGTTTCTGCTGCCTAGTGTGACGCTCTGTCCGAGACGTCGATGTTGTGTGTCCTTCCTTGATGACAGCTTGTACTTAGTTTTGCCCTCATTTACCGCCAGACCCATTTTAGCCGCTTCGGCTTCAATACCTGCAAATTCCTCATTGACGGCTCGCTGTGTTCGTCCAATCACGTCAATGTCATCAGCGTAAGCTAGCAATTGAACTGACTTCTGGATGATCGTGCCTCTGGTGTTGACTTGTGAGTTACGCACGATCTTCTCGAGGATGATGTTAAAAAAGTCACATGAGAGTGCGTCGCCTTGTCTAAAAGGTTTTTTGACATTGAAGGTCTCGGAGAGTTCGTCACCAACCTTGACGGAGCAGCGAGAGTTCTCCATCGTCTTCATAACAATCTGAAGAGTTTGGTAGGAATGCCAAAACTAGACATGGCACTGTATAGCTCGTCAATATGCACACTGTCATATGCGGCCATAAAATCGACGAATAGGTGGTGAGTGTCGATTTGCACTTCTTGAGTCTTTTCAGGGATCTGCCATAATGTGAAGATCTGGTCTATTGTGGACTTCCCTGTTCTGAAACCACACTGATAGGGACCTATCAGGTCATGGACAAACGGTTTCAGACGCTCACACAATACGGCAGAGAGGATCTTGTATGCTTGGCGCAGTCAAAGGGGTCTCCTTTTTTGTGAACCGGGCAAACGACGCTGAGATTCCACTCATCGGTCATGCTTTCCTCCGACCATATCTTGCAGATGAGCTGGTGCATGCGCCCAACCAGGTCATCTCCAGCTGCTTTAAATAGTTCTGCGGATAGTCCATGTGCTCCAGCAGCTTTGTTCGACTTCAGCTTGGATATTGCGATCTTCACCTCGTCTAAGTTGGGGGAACGGAATGCTTGTCAATCATCGTCCAAATTGAGTTGAACATCATGCTTTATAGCGGAATTTGGGTTATTGCCGTTATGGAGTCTACCGAATTGATAGTTTCAGATTCTCAGCACAGACTTCGACTCTAGCACAAGGGTATGGGCTTGTCTACGCGACGTTGTTGATTGAGCTCAACAAGGCGAGCTGTACTCGTTAGTGCGCAGGTCAAGTTGACATAAAGCCCCCTCGCGGAGCTCCCTGAATAGCCATCGTAATATCCGCTGTGTGGTGAACCAATGTATGCAGCGAACTCCTCTGGCCGAGAGTGTAAATAATGGTCTGTGGGTTGTCCACACCACGTAAAAAACATTAGTTCAGAAACGCCGAAATGCATCGGATAATAAAGGATCAGCTGTTAATGACCCTAGACAGCTTTATAAGGATCATGATTTTCGGTTCTGCACGTGGAATGTGAGATCCCTTAACAGACTACGTGCAGCCGAATAGCTTGCGGAGGCCCTTGACTGCTACAAAGCAGACATTACAGCCATAAAGGCAGTGCGATGGGACGAGCCCGGAAAAAAACGATGAAGAGCTGCGAAAAATCCTTGTTGAAACATATAAATATGCGAATATGTTTTAGATTAAGAGAAATCGGTTGCCTGAAATTTTCCTGAAATATTTATTATTCGTCTACAGTTTAAACATCAATAATGTTTGAAAAAATAAAAGTTTAATTTGACGAGTCATATAAAGCTTGATTGTGATTATAAATCTAAAAGAAAAACATATAAACAAGGTTGACGTCTTCATTCCGTATTAGTTGCTACTAAGTGCATTACATATGTATGTATATCCTAAATTATATCCGTTGTTGTCACGTGGATAAAGGGGTATGTAAATAACAAATTTTACATTTTTATTATGGTATTTAAAAAAAAAAACTCTTCTGTTTCATGCTTCCGTAAATCTATTATTAACAGGGAAATAATACCTTTTTGTACCTTCGCTTTTCCAATCCGATGATCAAAAATGAATTTCATTTGAATCCCTTAGAAATGTATATATGCATGTAAACTGTTTATCCTCTATCGATTTCAAGCCACAGAAGCAAATATTCTCCCGCCAGATTTACTACGCGAATGCAAAAATGCAGGGAATAAAAACCCGATAAGTAGATTGAGAAACGAGAAGATGGAAAAGAGTATATTCTAGATATTCACCCTGTTGATTTCTTTTTTATGAGAATTTCTTTTTATGTCGTTGCAGTTCGTCCTCTACTTTATTCAAACCTTACGATTTCCTCGGATAGATATCAACAAAAGTAACTCAAAAATGGGTTTGTGCGTATTTACATCAGACGATATCGATCCAAGCACAACCAAAAGAAAAGGAAATATGATTTTGAGAATAATCTTTTAATGCAACGTCATACATATGTATGTAAATATAAGAGTTTATATTTAAATTCCTCTATAACTGAATTTTATAAATAAGTGAAATTGATTGATTTTTTAAAAATTAACACAACATGATTTCGTTGAGAAAATTATATATTCTGGTGTTCAAAAAATTTAACAAACTGTGTTTAAAATTGTTTTACATACATAGGCCATGAAGTTTCCAAAATAGTATTTGCTTCACAAACAGCTGCAATTGGAAAATGTGCAACTACTTTATTTTATATGATAGTGCCCAACAAAAACAAGAACTTGAAGGAATGTTACTTAAACGGTCCGTCAAATAATGTGATTGCATAAGCTCAAGCTGTCAAAGAACGGTAGCCGTGAGACTGGCGACATTATGAAAATTCATCGATATGTCCAAATCATCATTAATCCAAACATTTCCCCTTTCAGTATCCTCCTTAACAGCAATATAGAGAATTATTTGGTAATTATTGCAGAACAGATCATTGAATTTGCTTATACCAGTGTGTTAGTGTTGATGGATTTATGTTAATCTTAAAGAAAAATGAATATATTATATTTGAGACATATTTAAATTTGCAATAAATGTCCATAAAGCTTTAAATTTAACCGATTGACTTCATACAAAATTCGAATTTTTCACGGCACTACCTCCTTCGAGCTGCTGACAACACTCAAAGAGTAATAACTGTCTAAGAAAGCTTCTCAAATTTCGCCGTTCGGAGTCGGCAAAAAACTGTAGGTCCCTTCTACTCGTGAGAGAAGAGTAGCGCACACAACACGAGTAGTTGATGAGCAAACTAGGCCCTGGTCCTCCTTTGGACTGTAGCGCAAACAATTATTATTATATTCATACAAAAGACACACATATAAAAAGGTCTCTTGAAACGTGTCAAAAAATATAAAGTGGTTGATAGAAGATGAATGGATACACCCGCATGTAAAATTAAGCAAACTTAACAATTTCTTATCTACATATATGATCAATATTTTGATGGTGAATGTGTGATTTTACAAAATAATAGGGGATAAAAAAGTAATGAAACTGACAGTGAATTCCTGTGTATATTGTTAAAAAGCGCCTAAGACTATACAGTTTTAAATATAACGTATTCAGTTAACTTTCAAAATGGCATTCGAATGCTGTTATACCTTTTCAACTATCCCTCGTTTTTTTTTTGTTTTTGAGTGCATTTTTTTTCTTTTTTAAATTCAATTTCTTACATGCTTGACAAAAAATACTTAAAACTAGTTTACCAATCAAATGATCTTAATTCTAACTTACTAACTCTCTACAAGTGCTCTAAGCTAAACTTTGAATGTTTTTTTAATGCCTTTCAGATTCTTTTAATATTTTAATTAAATTAATGGAAAGAAAGAAGAAGAAAATCAATTCAAAATCAAATCAAAATTTGCTTCTTAATCTAACTTAACCTTACCTACTTAAACTACCTAAACTTAGACTTAAACTTATATCTACAATCTATAAAATTAATCTAAAACTACTATATTTAACTAATTACATAATGCTTAACTATGTTCGTAAAAATACGGACGCATACACCAGTGTGTATGTATTAATTATATGCTTGACATATATATCTAATAAGCTGTGATGCAGCTTTTCTGTTTTTTTAATTTTTTTATTATAAAAATATTTTTTTTTTTATTTTTAATTTTTTATTTATTTTTATTAATTTTTATGTTATTTTTATAAAATTTCTTACAACTACTTTAGCCTATGTGAGTCGGCTTTTGTGACGTATATATACCTTATATAGTTAGCGGAATCGAATTCTGGTTATAGTCTAACCACCAGTAAAAATGCGGTTCTTTGCCTGTTACTGCTCCATCTCGGGCAGAAATCGCTTTAATAAACCGTAGGAAATCCTCGTGGCTGTGAGCGACGTCTGTCTCGTATTGGAGTTGCCTTTCTACTGTTCGGCGTACGACGTGGAAGATGATAGACCAGCCGTCCCTATCCTGTATCAGGCCAAATAGAGGAAAGCTTCAGAAGGAATAAAGCCGGAATAAAGCGGCGACCCCTCTCATGGTAAATTATGTTAGGGTAGTATGCCCCAATGATCAGAATGTTGGTTCAAGCCATTGCTTGAGCAATGTGACTCCGTATCAAATTAATAATAAAATTATCTATCCTTATAAGGTTTGCCTCGTTGTACAGGACCTCGTTGGGATAAAATCTCTTGTAATCAGATTCAGGTGTTCGATATAAACAAAAACAGAGCCGAAGGTACGGCCTCTCGAACACCCTCATCTTTTCCAGGAAGGAAGAATTAGAAAGAATTCACTTTGAACCACACAAAACAAACATATACCATGATTGGCCGAATGAGAGCAGATTAATTCAGCCATGCAGCAGAATTATTCACTCTGGTGTCAAGTTGGCTGCTGTAAAACAGTCCTCGTGTATAGTAGTATCCACATAGATACCGCCATATACATACTGGTCCAACCAGATGTCCAGTTATCTCACTACATTTTTCACTGTCAACGGCCGTGCAAGTGGGTCAACAATGCCAAACTTGCGCCAATTCATTGAGGCTCTGGATAGCGGAGTTGTGAAAAGGATAGTTTCACACTTCTGGTAATTGATTTTCAACTTCCAGTCGTCGCAAATTCATTGAATTGCATAGTAGTCGCTCAACAACAAGCCATTTGTTTCTTCTCGGGCAGAAATCGCTCTAGTTTCTTCTACCTTCGGACCTAATCTGTACGCGATCAGATCATCGGCAAACGCCATTATATTAGGCATAAAACCTAAAAGATTGCTAGTGAATATAGTAAACAAGATCGGCCGAGCCTAACCAACTTGAAGAAGAGACCTTCTACCACCATCTTCGGTGTTAAATGCCTTTTCCATGTCAATCAAGCAGGCTCCTGTGCACTGTTTTTCTGTTCCACAGAATGCCGGAAACTGATTTTGACGCTGCAAGAATGGTGTCGTGTCCCGTCCTAAAACCGAACAGACCCATTCTTTTAGACCTTTAATGACTACTTTCTCAAATACCCTGCTTATGCAAGGAAGAAGACTTATAGCACCGGAGATTCGCGGGATGGAGTGTCTTTGCTCCGTTTCGGAATAGGCTATACCATAGTGGTCAGTTTTGTTTCATTTCTCCCATTTTACACTAAGACCGCATACCACACAGATCTTTCGAAGATTGTCAATTTCCGTGCCCTGGGATACCTGAACTAAGAAGAGGGGAAGTGCCTTCTTCTTCACTTTCGCTGCCGCATTAATAATGGACCTCGTCGCTTTCAACTCGTCGCAGCTTGTCGATGATGACTTTCGGATCTGTAGAAGGATTTATGCCTTTGAGGAGCAAAGACTGTGTGGGCGGCAGCGGTTCTGGGCATTTTTGCTGTTCGACACATGGTTTCCGTTTTTGTTGCAGATTTAATATCGCTCTGTTGCTCCTTTTGTTTTGCTGCTTTCTATACAGCTTTCCTCGGCGGGATCTGTTCACATAGGAACTTAATGTGGGCTTCGAGTTTCGTTCTTTTCTCGTCGAGTTTCTCAAGCTTCGTCTCCTCCTCTTTTATTTGCTCCTCCTCATCGTCGGCGTCTGATGTGGCGAGCACCTGGAAAGTATTTTCGCTCCCTTTATAAGAAAATCGGCATTCGTTGCGCTCCGATTCACATTGAAGGCATTAATGTCGATTAATTTTGTTGTTGCTCGGGTTACTGCTGCTCTAGTTGGCGTAATTTTTTGTTTGCAATACCAACTCAACTTTGTTTGGTGCGACCGCTTCGTCGTTTGGCGTCATTGCTGTCGTCCGACGCTTCGTTAGGTTGTGTTGCGGCTGCAGTTTCTTCCTTCTCATCTTTATATCGGTAGTTCCACTCGTGGGGCTATCCACACGAATGCTACCGTCACTAGTTAAGTGGTCTGACGTTCCAGCCACTGGTGTTTTGAAATCACCCGTTTTGCTGAGCTCGGGTCGCTCGTCACTCTCCATTTTAGTCTTCTTATTCACATTAATTAAAAAAAAAATAGATCTTTTTTATTTTCTCTCCGGACACGAACCGGAGATTATATGTTTCACTTCACTTGTGCTCTACTACCGAGCTACCGATAACCTTTTCTAGCGAAGGTTTTGTTCTATATTTAAAATACTGATCGTTTTTACTTCCGTAGAAGAAACACGTTCTCACACCGCGGAGGTCTGTGACTCGGTTTTTCGTGCTTACTGTCACATGCACAGGTAAACTGTTATGTCATTAATTCAGATTACAGTCCAAATAGTCATCGAAAACATCCAAGCGTGCAGCAATTATTTGTTGGTAAATCATAAGTTAGGGAAAAGAGAGGTACCACCATTTTATCACCAATGAAAAATAAATGTCTTCAATATCCCCAAGGACAAACATTTGTTTGTACTTGTATGGTATGTTAAAAAACAGTCCAATGAAATGTGAAAAATCTTCTCCGTGCATCAAACAATTCAACAAAAAGAGTGATTCCCTGTACTTACACTGCCACATCCGTCAAATCCCAATAAGTACAATTATGCAAGGACACTGAACTAGGTTGCGTGTCTACTTCATATATTAAGTTTTGAGTTATCTGTCAATGGTAATAATAATAAATCATCAATCATCTTCTTCTCTTTTAAAATTTAGATGTATGAAAAACATTGGGACATTTACCACAATTCTTTCTTCATTATTTTTTCAACAATAATCATAACCATATATACATACATGTCCTCAAAAATTCCGATCACTAGAAAGAAAACTTATAAAGTACTTTCATACTTTATACAGAAAAATTACAATATATAGAACTAGTAACCAATATATTAACGAAATGACTTAGGATAATGCAAAGAACATGAAAATTCTTCATAAATATAAACACTTACATGCAAAAATAATTATATAGGAATACTACACAAAATATGTTCACATGCTCATCCTGTCTAAGTTGTCCATATCTGGTCATTTATGACCAGAACTTTGTTTCATCAATTTTATACGATGGTGAAGTCATTCATTCCACCTGATGGTCATACACAAGGACTTGGGAGCAAATATTACTTTGTATCAACGTACTCCCACAGGATGTTAAGGACGAAATTAAATAACTTTCTTATGTTGAATCCACATTCTCACGCTCGATAGTTGTAGAAGAGGCTAGGGAAAAGGGAATTCGGAGGACATTTAACACAGAAAATAGGAGAAAAACTAAGTAAGCAATGAAGAAGAGGAGGTAGAAGGAACGAAATGAAATAGTCACTCTGCAACTTTGATTAAATGACAAAAAGTTTTCCCGCATCAGTGACATAGGAAGAATACAAAAGTTGAGAAGTTGTAGGTCGAGACGTCAACAATGTCAGATTTGAGGTTCGAATTTATGATGACTGTAAGAGTGGGGAGGAGTCGTCTTAAATAATGATAACGACAAAATGCACATCAGTCACAGAAATGATATAATAGATGTCCTTTGAAGTTAAATTAATCGGGATACGTACATTTTTATACAGTCTTAAAGTTAAAAATACGTGTTCGATTGGATTGATTTCGTCTTCAAAGTTTAAACAATGAAAATAAGATGAAGAAATATGTAAACTCATTAAACTCGATTCTAAAAACGAAATTATTTATGTATTTCATTATGAGAGTAACTTATGTCTCAATTAACAGTCAAAAAAAATCCAAATTAATTTTTGCTAAAAGCAATATTTACAATCAAACATCATTATCTTTTCAAATATATGCAGTAGTATTTAAAAGTCAAATAGTACCTCCGAAAACCTAAATTTTATAAGTTTTTCATCAACAATAAACACTTTCTGATTGTTGTCCCTAAATGAAGAGAAAAAATGGCAAAATGTGGAATTTTAAGGCTTATTGAGCGAAGATGGCTAAGCAATTGAAAAACAAAAGTCGAGTAAAAGAAATACTACAAGGCGTTATGCTTCTTTAAGAATTCGCAAATAATTACAATGATATTTTGTCCTTTCCTGAAGTAAATAAGAAAATGGTCTCCTTAAAACGAGGAATAGAATTTTATTCAGCTATAAACTTGTCACTGAATTGTAATGGAAGAAGAAAAAATTGGCAAGCACAAAAATTTCATCTCATTATGTAAATCCTTTCAGAACAAAAAGTCGTTGGGGAAAAATGTGCAATTCAAAGTGAAACTTTTCTATAACTTTTTTTGTACAGTAATAATCTGTGTATAAATGTTTAAACTCGATTCTACCGCAACGTTAGAATGGGAATTTATTTACAATTTAAAGGAGAAAATGGAAATATAATATCACCAAGTAATTTCATTTGTAATATTAGCGAAAATAAATCTGATATATCTGTTATTTGTCTTAATTTATTCCATCCGTAAGTGGGTAAAATTGAATAAACTTTGAGTATTGGGTGCAAAAGCAATTAAAGTGCTGAGAGCAAATATGCTGAATGATATGAGGTATGTTCATTTAATTCTTGTGAATCTTGTTCAAAATGGATTATTTAGTTTTTTAATAGTTTAATTTGCAGTTATAAGATGTAATTCAAACAGATGTTGCAAAGTCTGTTCCAATACGAACTTGATATTTCAAACACATCAATCGGCAGACAAACTTTTTCAGATATCACGCTTAACATACATAATAATAATAATAATTGTTGGTGCTACAGTCCAAAGGGGGACCAGGGTCTAGCTTGCTCATCAACTGCTCTCTCACGAGTAGAAGGGACCTACAGTTTTTTGCCGACTCCGAACGGCGAAATTTGAGAAGCTTTCTTAGGCAGTTATTACTCTTTGAGTGTTGTCAGCAGCTCGAAAGCGGTGGTGCCGTGAAAAATTCGAAAAATTGGTGTTGAGCTAAGAATCGAATATACACCCTTCGGCATGTGAGCGTCACACTCTATTTACTACGCCACGGCGACCACCGCTTAACATACATACTCTCCAATTAATCGGCTCTAACTTATAGTTTGTTGGCTGTTGCACGATCCTGTTGAAACTGCATATCAATCGCAGGTCAATTTTAAAAAAAAACGGAGCCAAAATTTGATTGATATACATATTCAAAATAAATTGGTTTTTAAGAGCCTTTGGGGGAAGCCATCTTTTCCTACTTCCAGAGGTTTCATTTACGCAGCATAACTCTCTTTGATATTTCGATAAGGTTCGAAAAAAAAATAGGAAGTACCTCAAAATAACCCCTAGCTCGGCACGAAAATATAATTTTCTTCATAGCAAAAGTTATAAAAAAGTAATCAAAAATTCCTTTCCGTATCTCTCTAGTACTTTTAAAAGTTGCAATCTATTTTGACAAACACACATTTTAAGATTACTTTTGTTAGAAGGCAATGAAAATAAACCTAACTTTTGCATTATAAAGTACAAGAAAAATCAAGTATTATGTATTATTTGATAAGCGTTTCGGAAGAATGTGCTTGTTATATGATGAGTCAAGTCGAAAATTTATCTGTGAAATGCAATTTCAATAACAACTAATGCAAAAAAACGATTGATAAACACTCTCTGCCTGGAAAAGTGGAATATTTTTAGAGTCTTTCCGGATTTGTTTTGCCTCACACGGCACGAACTAATGTCTCGCTTTTCCTATTTTTCCATTTTATTTTATTTAATCGATTACATCGGCATTTGTAATAATATTATATAACCATACCGAGCGATGAAAGCCCTAATTCAGTTTTCCATATTTCACTTTGTCATATGTCACTGCTTTAAAATTCGATTGTTACTGTTTTTTCAATATTGCATTATGTATGTAGACAAATAAAAAATCCCATTAAATATTCGGATTTTTTGTTTTAATGCTGTGGTCTAGGACTTTAAAGATAAGAAACCCGTCCCTCTAACAAACAATAGAAATGATAAATAAAATCAAGCTTTTATCTTTTATGCCTAGTATTAAAGTAGTTTAAGATTTTATGTTTTGTACCTTTTTCGAATTGAATATATACTTCGTTGTTAATTGGATTATAATGCCATAAACTAGTTATAAGAATATAAAATTAATTTTTGTTTTTAATGTTTCAATTATTCCTGCTGGATTTTGCATGGTGTAATATAGGTATGGTACTTGTCACTTTAAATTATCTTAAGAATATTCATTATTTAATTGTTTTGTTTTTGAACGCAACCATTACAACATTTTTTAATGTTCATTCGGTTGTTTTATTTGGCGACAGAAAGGACAGGCAGATCATCAATCCATCTGTCATTCATATATCAATTTCATCTGTGTAGAAATTCAATCATTTTCCCATTACACACTCCTGATTGTTGTGATTTGTCCCATTCTCAGGACACTTCCTACCACCCTCGGTTCTGGAAATTCTATCAAGAGCAACAGATTTATGTACGTTCTCCTACCACACAACAGCAGAAAATTTATTTTCAACGATTTTTCCAATTTTTGTCGGCAAAATGAGAACCATAATTGCGTTCAGGATTACAAATGAAGACCTTGCCATCCTTACAGGTTTTCCACATCCTATTCCTTGGTGTTTAGTCTCACAGCTCTTATTTCGATATCAGCACCTCCTACACCTTGTCACTCAATCATTCCAAGAAAATCTGTATAGGTATAAGGTAAAGTTACGTGCATACATATACATTTATATTTTATGTATGTACAACGCCTATATATGCGTAAGGCTTACAGCAAGAGAACCGCACTTTGAAAATAAATAATTGCATATGGCCGGGGGAGTGAAGGAAAAAAAATGCCTTTTCATTTTGTCAAAAACACTCTCCCGAATACAGATTACCAAAATTAAAGCCACCCGTTCAATCGCAGTTTTCTCCACCCGGCCATACAGCAAGATGTGAAATATTCACTGAGTAATTCGTTTTAGGGTAAGGTTGTGGGAAGTAAATAAAATGTTCATCAGTCAATGTGCTTCTTTCATCACCTGGTTGTGTCTGCGTTTATTCGACTTCACATGTTCGTTTATCACTTTAAATTGCTCTGTGGTTGGTTGTACACTCCACTAAAGAATGTCTGCGTAAAGCGTTAAAACAAAACTGAAACAGGCTAGTAAGCCTCTGAGCATTTTATTATATATTTGGTATAGCATCAATCACACATGGGGCAGGAAATTTGTTTTGCTATTTGCATTCTGCGCGAAGTAGAATAAAAAAAAAGCGACGGGTGGGTATGATCCATGATACGTGATAGCTATAAAATGTTCTTCTCTAAGTCGCTAAAATTTGTCATGGAAAATGTGTATTAAACGTAGGGAAGAGTGGAGTACTTGCCTGAGATTGTTTTTGAGTTGGTGATGAAGTGGGCCATTAAAATCTCTTGCAACCATAAGGCTATGTGCACACATTTTCAATAGAACTTATGTAGGGATACGCAGGATTTTAATGTCCAAAGCCCGTGCAGCACGTACTTCTTCATTTTCCGTTAACTTTCGCCTTATAACTTTTGTACGTGTGTGAAGTCGCCTGAAAAAGTGGTGCTTGCTAAGAAGAGCACATATCATATGCGGAGTATGTTTGAAAACACCATTAGTGTATTATGAATTGATGAGATAATTAAGCAATCTAGACTATAATTTCTTAATTGCGCTCTGTGCTTATGGATTTTTATTAAATCTATGTTTGCAGTTTGCTAGAGAAACATTGTGCGCCATATACGCACAAATATTCGTATTTTGTCATAGTTGCTATAATCTCATCTCACAGGCCATTTAAATTTGAAGATTTTGTTCCAATCAGGCATTGTTGGTTTTATTGCTTTTTTTCACCCAGCTGTTGTTAATAACATAGTCATGATTGTTATATTGAACAAAGATGCAGTGTGTAAAAAATATAAGACTTACAATTTTAAATAACGGTATGGAGGAAGAAACTTTGAAAAATAGTAAGAACAATCTTAGAATATTCTCTTACAGTGTACTAAACTAAGAAAATTGAATGAAACTAAATAATCTACAGACATTTCAGTTTCATACAACAACAAATTTTAGATAATTAAGAAATATAAAAGTAGATCGTCTAGAACCGGGTGTTACATACATAAATAAACGAATTTTATATAATAGAATGTACTAAATATGTACATATTTAGTACATACTATGTACGTAATATAATATGTACACAATATGTACATATTATATTGATTTTTATTTATGTCTTTATGAAATAAATAATCTAATAAATTAAATGAAAAATAATACATTGCAGGCGATATTAAACTTATATGATCTCTCTATATTATAATCATTTTTGGAAAAAAAAGTTATCAGGATATTAAACAAGTACTGCTTAAGACATTGTGAAAATCTTAGGATTTCTTGGAAAACAAAAAGAGTTCCGCCCATAAGCCAAATGTATGATGTCTTTTTTTACATATATCTCCGATCACTTGTGGTTTAGTGTTCAGTAATAGGTGGCTCAGTCATAATACGTCTTTATAATGAAGCTTTTATACGGAAACTTATTGAAGTTTAAATCAAAGATCACAAAAAATAGGGAGATAAAACTGTAGCCAGCAGGTGTGAAAGAGAAATAAAGGAATAAATAAACCCGAATATCCGAATGTCCTTGTATTAGAGCTTAACCATAACCATTCAGAAGTTTACGAAAATTAAGACTTAGACGAGATAGATCTCGCAAAGTTGAGTTGAAGTTATTCATATAATTTTTCTTTATTCAGTATGTGCTTCTATTAATAAAAATTAGGCCTAATTTAAAAGCATTCTTTGCCTTATATAAACGCGTGCTTAAGTTGAGTTGAAGTTATTCATATAATTTTTGAGTACTCAAAATAAAACGTCCCGTTATATATAAAATGTAAAATTTTAATTATTTGTACAATCATCTAAAATAAATTGAATATTGTTATTTCGAAAAATAATAAATTGGGCTTTGAAGAGCATTCCATATTCGTGTGGTGTGGCTGAAGAACGAGTGAGCTAGGTGAGCATTCCTAGCGAGGCGGGTATTGTGGGTAAATTCTTGAAGGTGAGAAATGCAGCGGGCTAACTCGTTAGAGCATTTTTTGTTGAAATAGCGATAAAATAGTGATAGAGACCCAACATTTCATCAATGTTCAAGCGAGTCGATTGACTTCGCAGCATTACTATCACGAATTAGTTTTATCGCTTACTGTTGGATTCTAACTAATAGGTGCAGAGAGGTCTTAGGAGTACCGGACCAAATAGGAGAATAGTACTCAAGCTTTGGGCGGATGTACGCTTTATATATTGTTGCCAGGTCAGAAGGGGTGAAATATTTCTTACATCGCTTTAAGAAACCTAGACATTTCGCTGCATTTTGGGCGATCTCGAATATGTGATCGTTCCAATTAAGTGTTGAGGATGGAAAGTCGTTCAGTATCAACAATGCAGGAGCCATTAATAGATAATGGCAGGTTGTTTTGAGAACGCTTGAGTGACAGTAGACAGCACTGAATTTTTGAAACAGAAGCAGGAAGGAGTAAAGAGAAACAATTTTGTCATGCACTTAAGTGCATATAATAAGAGAATGGGCAGATCGTTCAAAAAGAATATAAGATCAATATAAAGTATGGTTTCAGGGTTTCAGTACCATGCTCGTCAATTTAGATATTCAGCAATGAAACCTTTAAAAGAAAAAAGAGTCCCTAGCAGTAAACAAGCAACCAGTACCAAATTTACGAACGAAGTTTTAGTTCTAGTATTTACTCATAGAAATATACCAAGACAGGTTTTCCGCACATTATATTTGGACTTCCCAACAAATTAAGTCGAAAGTAATTTAGACCCATGAACACGCAGTTTTTGTTGCCATATAAAAGATCGCGCTTCGTCCGAATATACCCATGCCGCATATTGTGTTTTGTATAATCAACCGCAACAAATTAAAATCACTTACCACCGGTCATGAATAATTAAACATTCGAAAGGAAGATGTGATTATAAAAACGACCACTTTTGGCTTGACTGCGGTCAGGAGATACATCATGAGAGCTGTTTTTCAGTCATACATTGAACTAGTCCAAATGCGTCTTAATAGACATTTGTTGGACATTTATCACGCCTTTACATTAACATGTATCAGCGTCTGGCTTAGGCAAAAATAGTGTTTTTGCCTTGCCAGCATCTGCGTAAGATTTTAATTTTCTTTTTTAATTGGAAGAGAAGTGCACTTGAATCCCATCAAATGCTCGTATTTAGAAGCTTATGTTGAATTTGCTTTGACCGAAGTCTATATATGACTCAATAGTTTTTTTTACATTTTATGAAACAACATACTCACAAACCGTGATGTACTTTTTAATAATATGTATAACGAAATGCAGAAAGGATCAGATTTTAGATTTTAGATTTAGATTTATTAAATATTTCCTTATAGATAAAGATCAAAACTATTTACATAACAATTCATTAGTGAAACAGTGAATAATATTATAAGAAAATATTAGTGGCACTCTGTATTTAAGGATGAATATAAATAGAGTCGAGTGACACTTCATTTACTTAATAAACTAATAAAAAATAAAGGGGTGGGGAATAGAATTCAACTAAAAATCAAACTTTGAAGAATTAGTGTAAATTAATAAGCGGTAACGATTCAAGAAAGGAAAGAAAAATCAGAAATTTTTTAACTAAGTGGATATAGAGCAAGCTAAACCAGAATATTATAAAGAAGAGATTCGAGACTATCAATATCAAGGGTGAAGAGCCACAAGTGGACGCTTTTGATAAATATTCCAGATAATGTTAATGATTGTATAGCCTGCGGTAGTACATTAAATAAACGATAAGATAAAACAGAATAAAAATTTCGGTAAGCAGTGGTGCGGAAAGTTGGTACTGACATGTTATTTAAATGGTCACTACGAAAGTTGTAACGTGAAATTAGACAAGAAGTGCGGTTACCTGACATTAAAAAGAACAATTTTAACACTTTAAAGCAATACAAATGACGAACGGGAAGAATTTTCAATAAACAGAATAATGGATAACTCGGATGTGTATAAGATTTACGACATATCTTTCGTATGACATACTTTTGTATAATCATCAGGGGTTGAATTCTATTCCGATACACACCCCCAACAGGCAATACCATATTGTAACTTAAATTGAAAGATGCCATAATAACATGTCTCTAAAAGTTTGGTGGAACAAACTTTACTCAGATAATAAAAATGGCGAAGGATACAACGGAAATAAGTTTTCAACATATTAATGTGATTTGTAAAACTGAGTTTAGAGTCAATTATTATACCCAAATATTTAAATTCAGAAACAATTAGCACTACAGACTTGATTATGACAATAGGAGGGAGACGAGGTTCGAGATGAACAAATAAAGTTTTGAAGTAGTTTGTATTTGTTACAGTCACGGGAATGGAAATAAAAATTAGCATTAGACAGATATGAGGATGATAGACTGAAGAATATTATTTTAGTTTTAGAGCTAATTATTAAATTGTGTTCGGAAATAGTCGCAGTAGATAAAGGTCCCAATTTATGTCACATACCAAGTCTAAAAGATTATTCAGGCCATATGTAAAGCCAATGTCATCAGCAAAAGCAGTAGGTGCACCCTTAAAAGGTAGAGTAAAAAGATAACTGATATAAATCAGGAATAAAATTGGCCCTGGCACCGAACCTTGAGGGACACCTAGGTTATAGTATCCAATTTCATTTCTTATGTCATCTAACTTATCTCTCTTTGGGATCTGTTTATGAGATAGGAAGTTAACCATTCTAGAATAAAGCCACGAAATCCTGCTTTTCTAGTTTTCTCAAAAGAATATTGTGGTTTACAATGTCGAATGCTTTAGTTAAGTTAACAAATAATCCAGCAGTACATTTTTTACAATCAATGTGTGACATGAGTTGAGTGCAAAATTTCAAGAGAGCATCTTCCGTCGATTTACCTTTTAAAAAACCATACTGCGCCTTATTAAAGAAACTATTTTTTTCTAAAAAAAATTCATAATTCTATTTTTCATTAGCTTTTTAAAAAATTTGCTAAATATCGAAAGGATCGAGATGGGTCTATAATTTCCAATTTCAGAAGTAGAACCTTTTTTATATAGGGGAATAACTGCAGCACATATAAGCTCGTCAGGGAAAACACCATCCAACACACATCGATTATAAATAAAAGCTAAGACATCAACTAAGAAATAAGCAATCTTTTTAATTACAAAATTCGATATACCATCAGGTCCATTTGATTTAGAGTTGGGTAGACTACCAATAATTTTTAAAACTTTAAGAGGTGAAATAATCTGGAAGACAAAACTACTTTTAAGCGAGGACTCAGAACGCTCACATAAGGATACACATGAACGACAATTTAATGATACATTACTTGGCTGCAAACTGTTGGCAATATAAGTAAAATAAGAACTAAACGCATAAACAATGGCAATTTTGTCACACATCAGAATTATTGACACGTAAGAAGGTTGGAGATTTATAGACAGAGGACTTATTCAGCATGCTATTAACTATCCGCCATTCATTTTTAAACTACCACATGCAGAACATAAAAGGTTAGTATAGTAGCTATTTCGGGATTTCCTTTTTCAAAGGTTCTGGGATCGATTACTAGACCGATGCATTTTTAACTGCATTATCTCTTTCGAGCTGCTTGCTCACTGAGTTATAACTGTCGATTTCTTCGCACAGAATCGGCAAAAAGCCGTAGGTGGACTCTTTCGCTGTCCTATATGTAGATATATGTCAGTGTTGGGCAAATTTTAGTCGAATAATAACTAATGACTTAATTAGTCATTAGTGACTTAATTAGTCATTAGTTGCCGGATTCAAGTGACTAATGATTAATGATTAATTAATTTATGATTGATCAACAAATTATGCATTATTCGCAGAAATTACTCATGACCAAATCAATCATTATACATGAGTTATTCAAATAAGTTTATCATTAGTCAGTAATCACTAAATAAGAGTATTTATTCAAGAAATATCTCTGTTCATAAAACAATGCGTATGTATAATGCGATTTAACAAAACAAAAAACTTGAATTGTTTACTCAGCTTTTCCCGGTTGTGCACTTGATAACGTTGACTGATATGTGTCAGTTCGTGAAGTGATAAAAAATAAAAGAATGCTAATATGTGCAGGTGATTGCACCCATGATGTATGGAAAATATGGAATGTTTGGTATATGTACCCTCTCCTCCATTTAGATTAAAATTTTGCTGAATTTTAGTAGTGGGACGCTTATTTTCACTAAGTGTCTTAATTGATATACTTAGACTTTTATTTTTCCTCACCACTTTAAAAATTATAATTATGATTATGATCACAATACAGGTTACAGCTGAGTTTGCAAGGTAGCTTACATTTCTATGGAATTTAAGCAAAAATATGTGTTTCATATTTTCAACATTTCTTATATAATTATATTTAGTTTAATCATACTCGTAGTAATAGAACCTTTTTTTTTTAACAATAGAGTTAGAGAAAGTTTTATTCATTATTTTGATTGTACAATTATTGATAGTTATCAAATAGTTTCCTCTTAGTTTTTTTTCCTATCATCACAATTGTTTATTATTTTTTGATGTAGCAGGCTCTTACAACTTATAGTACTATCGTCGATATCGATTATCGTTTTTACAATTTTTGTTTACAATACAGTTTTTTAATGGTTTAAGATCTTTTACATATTGAACATCATTTAGGAATCTATACTTTGTGTTATTAACTTCTATGAAATGATGGTCTTCTACTTCTATTTCTAATTTATCTACTGTAGGGTTTGCTGTTATTAATTTTAGATCTACTTTCTGGTATCCATCTGGGATTTTGATGATATTGATATTGCTAACACTATGGTATCTTCATTGTATTTGAGGAGTCCTGCCTTTGCGTTTTTTAGTTTATAGAAGTCAAGTCTTGTCTCATTCATTTCTTTTGTTGTCAGAAGCCTAGGGTATACTAGCCCATGTTTAGTTAAGGCTATATTATCAATTATTTGATTTAGATGTTCTTCCAGCATTTTTAATTTTATTTATTGATCTAACTTTAACTGCTATAGGATGAGTCTTTTTTCATTCTTTATTAGTTCTACGTATAATTTGCTTAATTCTTTCTTGTCTGAATTTATTGCCGATTTGAGATAGGATATGCTTTTACTCAGATGTTCAATAATTTCTATCTGTTCGTTAAAATGATTTGCTACATTTTCCTGGTTTCTTTCTAATACATATAGATGGTCCGGTATCTCTTTCCTGTCACTATCATCCATCGATCCGAATAACCATTTTTGACCTGTCCCTATAATGTCGATCAGTCCTCTCTTTTGTCTTTTTCCTGGTTCTATGGCTGTCATTTTAGCATAAAGTGTTCCTATTTGTAGGTTTATGATTGGGTCATGGCCTACTTCAAGTCTTTTAGTATTTTCTACAAAAGTGCTAGTAGGTCGTCTTATTTCTTTTGTGTTGATAATATGTCTAGTATCTTGAATTATTTTAGTCTGTCCCATATTAAATATTGTGTATGCGTTACTTGTTGTCAATTGGTCAACCGTCAATGTCGCTTTGGCCTGTGCTGTCATTGTTGTGAGTGTTAGGTACACTAATATATTCATCTGCTAATAACCGTTTGCGTTTAATATTTATCGGGTGTTCTTTCTCTCTTTTCTTAATTCTATATCTGGGTTCATTCTTATAGTATATTAATAGTTCTTGACTGGTATATATTCTCTAATTTCATTATATTCTTCCCTATTTTGATTTAGTTTGTGGGTCCTTTTCTCTTTTCCTATTTGTACTTGTCTTACTAAAGTAGCTTTATCCGTATACATTGCTTCTTCTGGTGTCATTTTTAGAGTGGAATGGTATATGTTATGGTAGTTCTTGACTGCTTTGTGCACCTTCTGGATTAGTGTTAAATCTAAGTTTCTGATGGTAACTTATTTTTCCTGTAATATCGATTGAAACCTTTCTAAATCACTATTACCAGTATGTGTATTAAGCTTTGTTAAGTGTAATTTTACTTGTTCACTTTCTGAAAATTCTCTTTCTTTTTTTCTGCCTTAAACTCATTGTCTGTTATTACTTTATCTGGTTTACCAAATTTGGAAAAGTGTTGTTCTTATACTTCTATTTTTTTGAAACAATTTCTATTAGGTAGGTGATATGTGTAAGCTTTCTTAGTCAGTTTGTCTATTAGAGCAAAGAATGGTTGTTTCATAAAATAATATACATCCATATGAAGAATTTGATTTGGTCTAGACGGAGTTTCACTTATTTCAAATTTTGGTTTGATTGGTTTTCGCTCATACTTCGTTTCTGAACATGTCACACAATTATTTGTTATTTTTTATATCTTTAATTAAATGAAAGTAGTAAATCTTTTTTTTTAGTGTGTGATACGTTTCTACAATTCCACTATGCATGTTTTCTTAAGTGTAATATAGTGCTATCTGTTTTTAAGCTTCTTCCAAAGTTCTGATTTCTTGAGCTCTAAAAGTTGCTTTTATAAATCTTATTTGTTTATCAGGGCCAAAGAGTTTTATAAGCAATTGTTGTATTTTGTTGAATTCATGGCAATATAATTCTGTATAGATTCCTGTGATGTCGGGTTTGATATATCTTCTTAGCAGGTCAGAACAATAGTGCTCGTCTCTGGTCATATCAACAAATATTATCCTTCTATTGTGTAGTGCTTGTATTTCCCTTTCCGCGTCGTTAATCAATATTAGTTAAGTTTTATATTTGTTGACTATTGTTTCCAATATGGGAATGTGATCCAATTGTTGTTCATCTTGTGAATGGACTGTTGCGGTATCAGATATTTGATTAACAGATTCTTCTTCTTTATTATCAACCCCAAAATCCCCTATCTTGTTGTCTTTTCCTTTCATATACTCCATATCGAACTGGTACTCTGCAATTTGAGAAGCCAACGTTGGTTTCTTTGGCTAAACTCTTTGCTTGAATATTTTGAATTAAAATACTTTTTCGGTAAATGATCAGTTCTAATTTTGAAACATTTTCCCCGAAGATATGGTCTAAAGTACGACACTGTCCATACAATCGCCAAGAATTCTTTGTCAGTGACAGAATAATTCTTTTTGTGATCGTTAAGGAATCTCGAAGCATAACACACTGGTTGTCCCTCTTGTGTTAATACTGCTCCGATCGTGTGATTACTGGCGTCAGTAATAAGCGTAAAGCTTTTGAAAGAATAATCAGGAAATTTTAGAATAGGGTGTTTTGTTATATTTAGTTCTAATGTTTCAAACGCTTCATGTATTCTGGGTCACTAATATTTATCTGTTTTCCGTTTTTCAAATATATTATCATGGGTTCCGCGATTTTGGCATAATCATTCACAAACTTTCTGTAGAATTCTGCCAGTCCTAAAAATCCTTTGAGTTGTCTTTCCGTCTTGGGGATGGAGTATTCCTGAATACAGTTGATTTGCTCTGGGCTGGGTTTCATTCCCTCTGCTGAGAGTACATGCCCTAAGAATTCTACAGTTTTTATTAAAAATGAGCATTTCCAATTTGCTCTGAAGGATTATAGGTTTGGTTTCTTGTATTTTGATTGCGTTCGTCGTTGCCCTGTCTATATTGTCCTGATTGTCCTGTCCTAAGACAATTTTGTCTACCTATTTGAGTTGGTCTTAGTCTATTTAGTCTATTTAGTTGGTTTTGTTGTCTATTGTTAGAGTTTGTCTGTTGAAAAGTATTCTATTGTCTTGGTTTCAAATCTCTCACGTTTGCTTCGTCATATCTCATGTAGCTATACAAAATTTCTTTAATTTTATGAATATCGTAAATATCTTTGATATCTCTGGACAGATTTTCTATTGCTAGTTGTTTAATTCTGTCTACTATTAGTACATAAAATGTGTTCTTAGCTTCTATTTTATTACTTTCATAGGTTGCAAATGAGTTCACTTCTTTTATAATTTCTTCTACTTTTACATTAAGATCTGCTATAGAACTTATTTTGAGATATGATATTTTTCGTAAGATGTCTTTGTAGTTTATCGGGGCTAGAAGTGTTGTTTGAGGAGATCTGGCTCCTTCCCATGTTGATGGTCGGTTGTGCAGTAATAGTTCGTTTGATGGACCTGTTATTTTTCTGTTGTATATTCCCTTCCAAAGCTCCGGTCTTGCTGAATCATTCACGGCGTTGATGTGATTTCTCATGACATTCATAAATTGGGTCAGTTCTGCACTGATTCCACTGAACTCGCGGATATACGAAATTTCTTTTTCTTTCAAAGTACCGTACTACTTTGTTCTGCGTTTCGCGTTGTTAAAGCCTCGATGGCATGTACCAATCGCTCAAGATTCTTCATTTGAACGATTTGTGGCCAGAACTTAGAATTTTTGTCTTTCATTCAATTCTGAAAGCCACGCGTGAAGTGATGAAAAAGAAAATAATGCTTACATGTGCAGATGATTGCACCCGTACATCATATGGAAAATATGGAATGTGTGGGGTATGTAACCTATATGTAAGTTAACACAACGCATTAGACCCTGAACTTAGTGCTAGGTGCGATAATTGCTGGCGCACTTTTTTCAGGTTCATATCTGTTCCCACGGCAGCGGAATGGTCGCGTTGCAAGTCAGTTGAAATAAATAATATCCAAAAGAGCGGTTTTTCGTATTGCAATGTGTAAGTCGGACAGTTAGGATATTTTTTATGAGTCCCAATTAGGGATATGTTAACTGGCGCCCGAGCAGGAACCGCTCAGTCTAAATAAGGACATCGTATTGGTACGTTCGATTGAACGAAGATAGCTGTACCCAACACAGCAATCGGTGTACCCATGAGAAGACAGTGATAATCGCAGAAGGTTAAAAGGACGCATGTAAATCAAATCGTGCCTTAGTAGGTTGCACAAAACAAGGAGTACCAATTTCAACAAATTCGAAATCATTAAATAAAATTGCAATGTCCAGTGCTGTGAGCTTCATAGTGTAAGAAATCTCAACAAAAAGAAAGAAATAATAAGAAGAAAAAATTATTGAAAACTGTAGCACATTTTACCCATATCTTATATAAGAAAAAAAATAAAATTTAAAATTTAACATTTAAGTTATCAACAGTCCGAATTATTCACAAATTCTGCAAGTGAAGAATATATAAGAACTAAAGAGAGCAAGGAGTTTGTGTAGCTGTGCGGTGTAATAAAATATCGCTAAAGGAAAAGGGAAAAGAGATCCAGTGAAATAGTGTATAAGATATATAATAAGATATTGTGAAACTAAGTCATTTTACTAAGTATAAGTGCGAATACCCAAGTAGTGAAAATTAAACAAATAATAAAAGTAATTTAAGAATATTGTGTTGGAGAAAAAAAAAACTTTCACTAACATTTGACACCAACTTCTTAGGTAAGAATTTATTAATTTATTATGATCGATGCTATAAATAAGTCTATAACTCACCTAACGGGGGCAGTTAGTGCTATGGTAGTGCAGATTAGGCAGCAAATAACGGAGTCTGGCGATGTTGCTGTCGTTTCATATAACATCTTTGGGAACGACTAGCGAGCGATCAAACAGTGTCTCTCTTTGCATTATGCAGATAAAAGAGATATGAGAACACTGGAGCATCAGTTCAACCAGTTATTACAGAAGAATACAGGGTTAAATGAGTTCTACGCGAACCACCAACTCTCACTGAAACGAAAACATTCAGTGAAGAGACGGTGATAGCCCTTGGGGAGACATATAGCTCTAGACGTTTTCATTCGCGGTCTTAACGGCGACTTAGCTAGGATGCTTGTAGTGCAAAAGCCGCGAACTCTGCTTGCGGCTTACTCAGCCTGTTTAGAGAACCAAAACCTGAACTATATGAATCACATGATTCACAATTCTGGTGCACCGAATACAATAACTGCACCATCAGATGTTCAGGAAAAAGTTAAAGCCCGCACTACCACAAAAAAGAATATTCCATACTCCCCAACAGCAACGTTATCAGCCTCCAAGAGAGAGTACGCCTCCACCTAGACCACGGCGCCAAAACCGGCGCAGTCGCGTAATGTGAACTACATGAATTGTCCTCGCGGTATGAATCCGTTTAAGAGGAGGTCTAACTCTGATAACTACCCACAAAAACAATAACGACTATATCATGTAAAAGCACCTGAAGTAGAACCTGATTTAAGTTATGAGGAGTTGGCAGAGAATAAAACCTGCGATGAAGTAAATTTTATGAGGGGCGCCCATCCAGCGTTCCATATTTAGAATATGTTACGAGGGATAGGCTTACCTTCAACTTCCTCGTTGACACGGGAGCCAACAAAAATTTGATTTCTCCAATTGCACTTAAGGAAACCTCATCTCAACCCACTCATCTTGTTCACCCATTTTATGTGAATTCGGCTGAAGGCAATATTAAGGTAGAAGACAAAGTCTATGGTAGATTCTTCCAGTCCGTCGGTAATAATTCACTACTATCGTTTTACATATTACCAGGCCTAAACTCTCTTGATGGAATTATTGGGGATTATTCCCGTTAAGAACTTGAAGCGGTCATTGATCGTAGAGAGAACACCCAAACACTATGTCCGAACGTAACTATCCCACTGAAGGAAAAAATTTCATGAGAAATAAATCTATTCTTTGCTCTTTCCGAGCAAACTAAAATAAAGCTTCGCCGTCTAATTAAAACTTATGAACCTCTTTTGGGACCGATTGATACAAAGGAAACGATAAAAACCACAGTAGAAGTTGAAATTAAAACCATCTCCAATGGGCCGATATATAGTAAGTTCTATCCATGACCTGCTAACATGAGGGAAATAGTAGAGAACGAAGTGAAAAAACTTTTAGCAGGAAAAATAATACGCCCCTGGAAAAGCCCCTACAACTCTCCGATTTGGGTGGTCCCAAGGAAGCCCAAACCTTTGGGATAGAAACAGTACAGGATGGTTATTGACTATAAAAGGCTAAGATCTCACCTCTGGGTTTCACCAGATTCCGATGAAATGCAGTGACATACCAAAGACAGCTTTCTCTACAATGAATGGCAAATATTAATTACTTAGAATGCCTTTTGGGCTTAAGAACGCGCCCGTTATCTTCCAAAGGATGATAGACGATATGCTCAATGAATACATCGGGAAAATTTGTTAAATCTACATAGATGACGTTGTTGTATTTGGCTATGAGGAGGACGATCATCTAAATGGAATTCGCGAAAACCCGACGTAGAAAACCTTAAAGTAAATCTGGAGAAAACCAAATTCATGAAACCAGAAGTTGAATTTTTTGGTTATGTCATAACTCGTGATGATATAAAAGCTGATCCGAAATAGGTAGCAGTTATTGAAAAACTGCTTCCTCCGGAAAATCTCATGGAGTTGAAGAGTTTTTTAGGCCTCACGTTTATTATTATATGAAATTCATAAGGGACTATGCCAAGGTGGCCAAACCCTCAACAATTTCAACGCAAAGTTAAAACGCTGGAAGTCTCTATGAGTTGGTGTACAAACCAGGGAAATCCAATATCGTGGCTGACGCAGTCTCTCGACTCAAAACCACTGTTCACCATTTAACGAACTCATTGCAGGTCGAACCAGCACAAAGTGAAGATAAGCTTAATGAGGGTCACATAACTCAGACTGCCAGTGAGAATAGTGACTCACTAGCAGTGAAGCACAATCATCATCAGAAACTGAACATAGTGCTGACCAAGACAGCCCAGACTTAAACCCGCGCGTCGAAGCACCAATAAACGTGTTTCGGAACCAGATCATTATCAAAATTGGTAGTGGCATAGGAATTTTAGAAGAACCTCATCCGGGTTTTACTCGCCACTACATCGCTATAAACAATCAAGATACCCGGAAACTGACTGATTTTCTGAAGGCAAAATTAAGACCAAATATCTTCAACGGTATCAAGATCCTGGAATCACATCTTCAACTGCTTCAGACCAAACGCCAGCCTATCGCAGTGAAGTAAATGGTCAAGTGGAAAGATTCCACTCTACCATACTAGAAATTTATCGTTGTTTAAGAATGGAACACAATGACCTACGTGGTAAATAACTATTGAATATAGCAGTTGACAGATATAACAACAACATCCATTCTGTCACCAAACGAAGCCTTCGGACCTTTTTTTTAATATGCCCCAGCGTATTAACTATCTTGATGGGAAATCGTATTAGGGTGAACAATGAGTTGAGAGATGAGATAGAAAGGAAACAAAAGATGAGCCTCCTTAGATTTAATTAGAAGAAAAATATAATAAGGGAGACATAGTGTACACTGCATTTAAGGGCATTCGTGCGAAAAATAAAGAAGTTGTTGCCAAGAAGAGTAAGGTGACTGTATTCACGACCACTGGTCGTAGAATTCACCAAGCTCACCTCAATAATTCTGGGAATAATCAAGAACAAAAATAAAAAGGAAAGCAATTTTTCATGAATTGAATGAGCCCCAAACATACAACCCTTAATATTACTGAATAAACTTAAATAAAACAATACATATAACATATAGCTATGTACTAAGAATATATTATATTTCACTTGGGTATAGCACTGTAGGAAATACATCTTTGTTCAATTGATCATTGCGTATTGTATACTAAATTATACGTTAATAATTATAAAATTAAAAGTTTGTATTTGCATGTGTAGAATTTGACTTGAAATTAAAACTTAATATTTGTATTATTATACGAGAATTTTTCTAGTTTCGTGTAAAGATCCACTAGAGCATCCCTGTTTTCAGAACAGCTGTCATATTGCCCTCCGTTCTGGGCTATCAGTTATTCAGTTATCATTTACCGATTGTCACATTAAAGGAAGGCAATGGGTGGATTATCGATGGACATTTTAAATTAGTACATTTTTTTTTTTTTTTTTTTTATAATTGACGCGTGCGAAAGGGGTTGCGAGTACCCTTAAGTGACCGGATCAAGTCACAGCACGGGCCGAAGGGATAGTGGAAGAGAGCGAGAGGAGGTACCGATGCACATTGGTTTTAAATGCCTGTGGATTGTAATGAGGAGGAAAAATCGAGCTGGGAAGAGCATTCCAGATTCGTGTAGTGCGGCTAAAGAATGAGTCTCTGAATTTGACTGTACGTCCGAAAGAGGGCTTGAGGGTGAATTGATGGGCATTCCTAGCGAGGCGTGTATTGCGGGTGAATTCTTGAAGGGGAGGAATGCAACTGGCTAATTCGTCTGAGCATTTCTTGTTGAAATAGCGGTAAAAAAGTGACAATGACGCGACATTACGTCGGTGTTCTAACGAGTCAATCGACTTCGCAATATTACTGTCACCTATAAGTTTTATAGCTCGCTTTTGAATTCTATCCAGCAGGTGCAGGGAGGTCTTAGAAGCACCTGACCAGATAGGAGCGTTATACTCAAGTTTTGGGCGTATATATGCCTTGTATATTGAAGCCAGATCAGAGGGGGTGAAGTACTTCTTGCATCGTTTAAGGAAACCTAGACATTTCGCAGCATTTTTGGCGACCTCAAATATGTGATCGTTCCAACTAATTGTTGAGTTGATACACATACCGAGGATGGAAAGTCTTTCGGTTTCAACAACGCAAGTGCCGTTTATGGATAACGGCTGATTATTTTGTGATCGCTTTAACGACAGTAGACAGCACTGTGTTTTGGAAGCATTAAATTCCACTCTATTCTTATTTCCCCAATCGATTATGCTGTCAAGGTCGGAATTTAATGTGCTTAACATACGCTGCCGTTCCGAGTCTAAGGCCGAAGTGGAGGGACGTGAGCCAAGGAACGAATATGAAAAGCTGAGGGTACTGTCATCAGCGAAGGAATGAATAGGATTAGAAGTAGCAGACAAGAGATCATTTATAAAAATGAGAAAGAGTGTCGGAGACAAAACAGAGCCCTGGGGAACACCAGCATTAATATAGTGGATATCAGACTTGAATCCATCCAAAACGACTTGTATTGAACGATTCGAAAGGTAATTTCTAATCCATTGAAGAAGAGACTCATCGATCCCAAAAGCACGCATTTTCGACAAGAGAGGCTGGTGCCAGACCCTGTCAAATGCCTTAGAAATATCAAGCGCAACAATCTTGCTTTCTCCTGCATTGTGCAAAGATTGGTTCCACTTTTCAGTGAGATATGCCATCAGATCACCAGTGGAACGGTTGCTTCGGAAGCCGTACTGCCGGTCATTAAGAAGCTTCCGGGACTCAAGATATTTCATAAGCTGACGGTTTATCAGCGTTTCCATGACCTTGGAGAGAAGGGACGTTAGTGCTATGGGTCGGTAGGAGGTGGGTGACGAACATTCGCCCTTTTTAGGGACGGGCTGGACAAATGCAGTTTTCCACTTACTCGGAAAGAGCCCTGAAGAGTAGGACAGATGGAAAAGCTTACGCAGTGGTTTTGCCAGCGTAGAAGAACACCTCTTCAGAAGAACAGGGGGTATACCATCCGGGCCAGCGGATTTGTGTATGTTTAGATCTTTAAGTACTCTTGCTACTGTACGAGTGCGAAAATGGATTTGCCCCATGGAGAAATTTACGCTCTCAAGTACAGGCGGGGACAAAGTGCTATCTGGCAGCGTTGAGTTAGCTGCAAAGTGTGCAGCAAGCAGATTAGCTTTGTCCAAAGAGCTGACAGCTGGAATGTCATTGCAAATGAGCGTTGGGATCGAAGACGAGGCTGAATTCCTTATGTTTTTTACGAAAGACCAAAAGCTTCTGCTACCCTTGGGGCATTGTAGAACTTTTTGCCTCAACTTTTGGTCAAAGGAGAATTTAACACGTCTTATTAATGCATTACAGTCATTTCGGATCCGTTTGAACTTTTTCCGGGCTTCCTCAGAAGGGTTGGCTTTATAATCCCGGAAACTCAACTCTCTCACCCTGATAGCCTCTTTGCAGCTCAAGTCGAACCACGCATTTGCCTTAGGCTTGATGCTCTTCACTCTGTGAGGAATGAAGGACCTCATGCCCAGCGAAATAATGTTTGTGATCGCATCAGTAGCGGCATCCACGTCACTATCGAGGAAGCATAGTGACCAGTTAAAATTCCTAAAGAAGTTGTTAAGTCCGCTCCAGTTGGCTTTCTCGTAGAGCCATACTGTTCTTTTCGGAATTTGTTCTCTAACTGTGTGGGAGGAGTACGAGAATTTGGCTGACACGACATGTTATTAATTTAACGAAATTCGAGGAGCTAGTGGAAATCATTAACAAATCAATAACCGGGAACTTCTCGACGAAACAAAGAACCACAATTGAGTTTTATCTTAATCAAACGAGCGACAGATTGTCCTTACTTAAAAGTGAAAAACATCGAGTCACCAGATCTATCAACTGGATTGGATCAGCCTGGAAGTAGATTGCAGGGGATAAAAGAACAACTGAATCATCTTCGACCCGAATCTGGTCGTCTGTGACGTCACATATGATCTACCGGACGTAGAGGGAGGAGTTAACATAACGCATTTGACCCTGAAATTAGTGCTAGGTGCGAGAATTGCACGTGCCAGTATAAAACTGATGAGTCTGCATGGCTGGAGGGTGGAAAGAGAGGCTCCCAGCTCTAAGTTTAGTTTAAGTTGAAACGTGTAACAAGTCGGTTGAAATAATATCCAAAAGAGCGGTTTTCCATTTTGTGACGCATAAATCGGACAGTTTGGGGAGGCTCTGCCTCCTCGTACGCGATTTTTTTTTATGAATCCCAATCAGGGATTCGCTTACTTGTATATGTATATGAATATATAGACATATTTTCTATTTTACCAAACTTTTATGTTTATTCATCGCACATAAGATATATAATTGATTTAAGTCAACAATTATGATCTTGAAATCAAAAGTTATCTGCAGCATTTAGTTTGTGCAGATGCTTAGATGTTATATCTCTATGAAATTTAAAGAACTTTTGTTAAAGTAGTTTAGATAGGTCTTGACTTTTCATTGATTAACAACATGATACATTCGGATAGTTACGTTCAAGTCAAAATCTACGCTTTACAAGGCAAATCTTACTAATTAAAGGTCAAGAAACATATAAAAGAAGATAAGATGGCTAATTTGACCCGGTTATATACTATTATCCTCCAGTAAGTACTTAAAATCCAGCGAAAGGAGCATCGGCATCAACCCATTACAGGTGAAATTTAATTTCCTAAGACGACGCCAGAGGCGTGGTTTCGTTATCCAATTAATTACAAGTAATTACCCATTCAAATAGCTGCACGTTAATCACTGTGTTCCCTCTTCTCCGCAACTCTCTTCCATCCCTAATATTTCCGGGATTGGGGCATCCATGTTTATCCATCGTTCAATTCGTTCAGTAATTAATACTACCATCGTTTTCGGATAGAAATCCAATATTCTTAAGGTCCTTTGGATGACATCTGAAATCAGAGAAATAGGCAAAAAAAGGAATGAATTAATGGAAACGAACTGGCATCTAAATCTGATTCTTTTGATATGTTTGTACAAAACGAAACTCAAAAATTGTAACCAATACGTCATTCATACACTTTTTTTTAGAAGCGCTAAAAATCTTACAACATTTGATTAATTTGAATTCAAATTAAATTTTAGGGAAGTTGACTACAACATTGTAGTGTTCACCTATCAGTGGCAACATAGTCTCTACAGTAATAAAGAGGACCTTTGTTATAGACACTCTCTATATGAAGGTGAAACCAGAGAACCACCAGTAATTAATTTAAAATGGAATTTCATTAAATACATAAGACCTTTGTGAAGAGAGCGCGTACCACCTAGTATAAGCACACACATTTTTTACATAACTTTGTGCAACATGACACGTTGTTCTTTATTTTGGATAAAAAATGAAGGAGAGCGATATGTTAAATCTATGTTCCAGCGTAATTAAGCAAGTGTTCAACTTAAATACATACTGCACGTGCTGGTACCCTTTGAAGCTGATTGGCCAATGACGTAGTAGAAAAATGTCCTGTTTTTTTATAACCAATACAATGGAAGTTTGTATGTAGGAAAGTTTATGGATACTACATATCAGTTGGAAGATTCAAAATAGGTGAAAAACTTTACCAATTTCATTATACAAATTCTGATTTCACTTATTTTCAAATGAGGACTGCCAATTAAAGGATTTATCAAAATTATGGGACCATTCACCTACATTCATTGAATGTACGAATATGATGAGAGAATTTTAAAACTAGATTGTAATAACTTTTTGCATAACGCGCATTCGTGACATAGTCCTCATGTAAAAGCGTTAACATGTCGCACATTTTAGTACCAAGTTAAAATTAAGAAACTAGAGGGGTGCCCACGCTCGGTGGAAAATTGTTTGGTATTCTCGAAATATTGAAAAAATTCTTGGGATATTTTCCGTCACGCCATTCCCCAAAGTGTGCGCCCCCGTCACCCTTAATAACGTGCATACTTGCGGTCTCATCACAAAATAATTAATTTACTCATTAATCACACATACCTGTCCTCCTCTTTCCACCAATAAACGAATTCGTATGTTTCACTAATAAAGCCATAACACGGACTGCATACATTAGCCCACACCTTTTAAACCCCCTGGGCAATAACACTTGTTTCAAACCTCAAAGGAAAGAATTCAAAACAAGCCTTCCTATTAATTCGTCTGTTAACAAAACGGAAATTGTCAACTCAGTCACACAAGGCAATAAATATTGAATGCAACCCACGCTAGTCGCATTTTTCAACTTGGTCAACATCTCTATTCGTATCCGATGTCGTGACCTCGTGTCATTATTCTACGCTACTTTTCTGGAACAATGACCACAGTTATCTATATCGTGTCACAAGAACGCTTCACCGAATTCAGGAAATGGGGGCATTTTCCTAGTGCTAACCCCAAAAATCGCTACAGCCACCATATTCCATATCTTGCTGGCTATCTTTTGTAATTTTGGGTAGATTACAATGAAAGGGAGCGGCAAATCATTTCTTTGCTCACATTTTCAACATAGGGTTGATAAGCTAAAAAAACGAACATGTGCCAAGAAGTTTCATCCTAGCGAACAGCTTAGATTCAAACTTTATTTGATGGCACTGGTAAAAGATTGTGGAGTATACTTGTACAGAAACCAAATAAAAAAAAAACGACACATTATACCACAAGGATGACGACAATAAATTTATTTTCGTGTCATTTCGTTGATTTCCTTCCTTTTGAGTGTTTGTAAGAATTGTGAGCTGTTCTTTTAACAATGTGGAATTTAATCACTTCTGTGACGTTTTTGAAATATTATGTTTTATTTGAAATGCTATTTTATTTAGTAAGCTAATGTTATATGAAAATATTAAGGTCAAAATATATAGTGGCATAAATTGTGACAATAAATGTTCCGATTATATCTAACTTTATATTGTGTGACTACATGTATACGTTTCGTTTACATCTTTTATTTTTGCGGTATGTTGCTGCACTCTTAAGAGTAACTTTTCTTTTTACTATAGTTATGGCGGCCGTCTCACAGAGACGGAAGTGCGGCATTTACACTTCAAACATGCGAGATGTTAGTTTATTTCTATTCCGAATCTAACATCTCGCATGTTGGAGTTGCTGAAAACTCAAAAGAATTCTGTTTGTAAATGAAAATATAGGTCCTTTTAGAAAAATATCACAACAAGAATAGCCCTGGCCCCCTGTGGACTGTTGCACAGAATTTCTCTCATGCCCTGGGCTGTACATTGAAATAATATGGTATATATGGTTTGTGATGTCCCTCTAATTGATGCTTTTGATTTTTCGCCCATCTCATGCCTTAGGCTTTGCTGTCAAGTTCTTGCATTCTCAGTGCATTCTCTAAAGATATCTTGTTATGACATGTTAATATTCAGATAAAATGCAGAGTCTTATTTTCTTGCTTCTACTAACAACAGAAAACCTGTATACACATACCTCATAGTGCTTGGATGAAAGTGCCTGAGCCTATAGATCATTGCACAAGTATCGGTTTGTAGATTTTTGTTATAAACTTTTTCCAAATATGCTTGCTACGTGTAGTATACTCATATGCATCAACTTTTGTGTCCGAGTTATTACATTCATATAATGCGATTTTTTTTTTTTCGAATAATGGATGACAATTTGTGTCATCTTATCTCTCTTTGATATCATGTTCATAAGAACAAACAAATAAGAACCTTTTTGTAAACATCTTACTATGCGAACCTAGATTATGCTTCTTTATGTATGAGTATTGACTAATAGCCTTCTCTTTTAGAGGTGCCAGATTGCAGTTGTGTAAGTTTTTATGTAGTTAATAGGAGATTATGAATTCTGTATTGCTTAGTTGCGAAGATAATTTTTATATTGATAATCGTAAGTACATTTTTTACGATATCATAAAATGCACTTTCCGCGCACGCATCGCATCGATGTTCAAGCAAATTACATTCTTAACCTTAGCATTGCATAACCTTAGCAGGACGAGTTGACTCTTGATGCAATGATCTTACAATAGCTGCTGTATTCGCCTGATTTTGACAAAGTTTTTTAAGAATAACATTTTTTTCTTTATTTCTTTTTTTTTTCTAAAGTTAAATAGGGGGTGCAATTGTTTCAACGTACATAGAATTCGTTATCAATTCTGATATGTTCTGCCACAACCCCATTTGGAGCCTCGGGGAAGGAGACATAGGCGAATCGGAAAGCCCTTTCAAACCTTTAGCTGAATTGAATTGCTGTGCCTTCAGTTGTCTCCAATTTTACACGCCAAGTTTTTTGAGGTCCTTCTCCACTTATATAAGCCATAGAGTTCGTATCCATCCTCTATGGCGTTATCCCACTGGTTCAGAATTTAAGACTCTACTGGCTTGAGCGGTGTTTTCCATGCACTCTTATGCAACGAACTTAGTGGGTGTTGAGTTTGTAGACACGTTGGTACCCTCCTGTAGCTGTACTTCATCATACGTTGACTATTGTATGCAGAGAGAATTCGTGCCTCTTTTGTTGAGTCACATGACTTAAAGGGCTTAGTGAGGTGGACCTTGATGGAGCAGGCCAACGGGTTTGGCAGGAATGTCAAAATTAGACATGGCCATATATAAATTGTCAAGCACGCGGTTCCCACAGCTGAACATTCACTAAGGAAGTTGACGATCAAATAATATTGTAATAATAATTGTATGGCGCGACAGTCCAAAGGGGACAATGGCCTTGATTGCTTATCAATTACCGTGTTGTGCACGCTACTATTCCCTCATGAGTAGAAGGGACCTACAGGTTTTTGCTGACTCCAAACGGCGAAATTTGAGAAGCATTCTTAGACAGTTATTACTCTTTGAGTGTTGTCAGCAGCACGAAAGAGATGGGACGTAAAAAATTCGAGGTGTTCAGCCGGGAGACGAAGCTAGACCTTCTGCGTGTGAGCCTCGCACCCTATCCACTACCCCACGGCGGTTAAACATCGTTGCAGCCAAGGTAAGAACCCAGATATCGACAGATCAGTGGATTGGAGACTGGCCAATACGGTTTGATGTCGGAAAGCTACAATCGCAACCCGACCGAGCCTCCCTGAAACTCGCCCAGAGTTCGACGGTACCTAACGTTGTCAAGAAGTCATCAAAGAAACTGCCACTGATGTGCTCGATTTCACGTCAACACCCAGAAGGAAACCATGGTTTGACGACGAGTGCAAGAAAGCACAGGCAGTCAAACAAGACGTTTAGAAGGCAACGCTGCATCGAACAACGAGAGGTGTTCGTAAGCACTACGAACAGAGAAGAAGGGAAGAGCACCGGCTTGTCAGAAAAAAAGAAAGTAGCATGAGATGACATGACTGCGCCAACTATCGAAGCATCGGCCTTTTTAACATCGCCTTCAAGATCCTCTCAGCCGCATTTTCCATTTCTAGTTTTTTCATTTCTACTAAACCCGTTATGTAGGATAACGATAACGATCTCTTACTGCTTTGACAAAGTCGGTAAAGAACTCACCGAGAAATTCAATTTGAAAAAGGCTTTAGACAAAGAGCCATATTGACATGTGGCTTCTTTAACATAATCCTTAAGAAGATCGTGCGTAACTCGCAAAGTCAACAACAGAGGCAAGATCTTCCAAAAGCTTTATCGCTTTATATAACAGCTTAATTAGCCCAGTCCTACTTTATGGCGCGGAAGCCTGGACCTTACTAAAAGCGGGTGAGGAAGCCCTTCGTCCTTTCGAAAGAAAATTTTACGTTAACGGCATCTGGAGAAGATTAAACAACAAAGACTATGAGCCACTGCTCCGGCCCCAAAAGTTTTGGAAGCTGAGCCATTGGGGCAACGCAACAGAGGACTGCTTAGGCTCAACCAACTCGGAGTGCTCAACTGGATGGCGTTGCTGAAAGATCGTGCCGGCTGGAGAGGCATGTTAGTTGAGGCCCAGGTCAGGTTTGTTGACAGAAGCACCACAAGAAGAAGAAGAAGATATTAATAGATAAAATATGCACAGTAAAGAAAGTAACTGTTGCCATAACATAATGTCAGAAAGTGTATTTGGACATACGGGCGCTATATGTGTTGTTTACAGTATTTTGAAAGATTCATATCGCCCAAAAAATTTAATTAAATCGTGAAAATGTTCGTGCGATTATTTTTCACAACTTTCGACGTGGATTAACTCAACAAGAGTGCATCCTAGAACTTAATTGAATTTTTGGCGATGAAACTCCCTCAAGGGCCAGTGCTTACCAATGGTATGGTGAACTCAACCGAGGCCGTAGTTCACTCCAAGACGAATTTCGTGAAGGTCGCCCAAAATCAGTTGTTGTTCCGGAAACCATTGATGCTGTGCGCCAACCGATATTGCAACATCGTCATGTGACCTATCGTGAGGTTGAGACAACCTTAGGCATTAGTGGGACTAGCATACAATCGACATTGCATGAACATTTGACCGTCAAAAAAATTTGTACGCGTTGGATTCCACACAATTCGTCAATCACTCAAAAAAAGGTTCGTGTCGATTGGTCGAATAAAAATGCTCCAAAAATTTCGGAAAAACTGGACATGTCGCAACCGTACCACCAGAACAACGCAAAATATTCAATTCTGAGTGGTACACAACCATTTGTTTGTCAGTTGTCTTCCAAGAAATCAGGAAAACTAACCGCAGACGGATCACTCTTCACCACGACAATGCGAGATCTCACACATCGGCTCAAACAACTACATTTTTGAGCACTCAAAACATCGATTTGATGAGTCATCCGTATAGTCTGACGTGGCACCAAATGACTTCTTTTTATTCCCGTACGTAAAAAATAAAATGAAAGGTCAACGTTTTTCGACACCTGAAGAAGCGGCTGATGCGTTCAAAATGCATGTTTTGGAGATACCTCAATCAAAGTGGCAAAAGTGCCTCTACAATTGGTTCAAACACATGCAAAAATGTATAGATCTTAATGAAGAATATTTTAAAAGACAATAAAGTTATTTTCAATAATTAATATATGATATTAGAGAACAAAAGTTCTCTAATCCCGAAATATAAAAGGCAACTCTCGTATTGAAATAAAGAGTTAAAATCCGTTTCGCCAAGCCACCTTGTGTGTAAAGTGGGAAAAATTAAATAAGACTGACCACGTACTTCAATGTGCGAGGTGCAGAAGGCTGGGGCACGTCGCGGAGAACTGCAACATGGAGTTCCGCTGCGCACGATGCAGCTTCAACCACAACAAAGGGGAATGCCCTTTAGGGACTGATGACGTTGATGATAAGACGCTCTTCAAATGTGTACTCTGCGGAGGAAACGGACACCCGGCAACCTACTTGGGGTGTCCGCGAATCAAAGAGCTCCGCCAGAGAGTAAAGGATGTAAGGAACAAAAAAAAAGTAGAAGCCAGGCCAATAGCCCGCGCTGTAGCTACTACTGTTACGCCTGGCATCTCCTACGCCCAAATGGTGTCAGGCAGACAACCGGCACAACAGACAGTGCCGAAGGTTGCCCCGGCTCCTATGGCCAGGCAATCTGAAGCTGAGCCCTCCATAAGGGATGTAATGTCTTCCATCCAGTCGATGCAAGCGCAGATGATTGCCTTGCAGAAGCAGATGGTCGAATTACAGACCAGTTTCCTTACGCAGACGGCTAGAGTAGATTTCCTCTTCTCTCAGCTGCCTGCAAACATGCGCGCTCAGATATAATGGGCTCACGCGAGGTAAGAACCCTTAAGATCCCAGCGGTGAATGTAAATTCGCTGATAAGGATCGAACGAAAACTAACGCTCTCTAATTTGTTGCAATCCTGTAATCCTGATGTGCTGATGGCTAGCGAAACTAAGCTTAACCACACGCGAAATCTCAGGTACAAAAATTACCATATTTTTAGAAGAGACCGACCCCAATCCAATCGAGGTGGCGGAGTCGCACTCTTAATTAAAAAGAATATTAGTCATAAGGTCATATATAGTAATGCAGTTAGAAGATCTGGTGTGTTAGAAGCGGGAATTGCACGCATCTCTCTCCAAGGTGGAAAGAAGTTGTTTGTGATCGCTGCTTATGCATCAGAACCCCAAAACCCTAACTTTCTTTCGGAGCTTGAAGCTCTCTTTACCAGCCTCTGCTTGAACTCAGAAGAAAACTTCTATATATTAGCCGGTGATTTGAACGCCAAACACGGTGAATGGGGTAATACTGTTCCAAACGAGAGAGGAAACGCTCTCTTAGAGTGGATAGAACAAAACAATATTGAGTTCAGGTTGGATTTGCTTGCAACCGATAGACCATCATTTCCGAGAAGCGGGTCCTATCTGGATGTAATGCTAATCGACAGACGCTTAACAATACTTAACGTGGAACGACACACAAGGAACTGTTTAACTACGGTCGAGTATGACAGTGATCACTGTGATCTCGCCGCGGTAATACAGCTCCCGAACAAGCTGGACGAACTGGAGGAATATGTCCAAACGCACCCAATTACAATAAGGCGCGATGGCCACGTTTCTCTAGAACCTTAGCCAGAGAAATAAGTTCGAGTGCGATCAATCCTCCGACGAACAGAAACCTAAGGAACGAAGAGGTTGATGGTTTCCTCAAACAAATGGACGAAGTCATAAAACGAACAATGGACAAGACCATTCCGAAGGTAGCACATACCGATGATGGCGAAATTTATCGAAATGCTACCATCGATGCACTTCACGTGCAAAAAAGTAAACTCCTGTCAAGACTTAAACTCTTGTACAGGAGATTTACAGATCCACAGAATGCAGAGATTCGCTGTCTGAAGGCACAGATCAAAGTACTCCAACAGTTAATTCGGCAAAATTACAGTCTAGCTATAAGCTTGCATTGGAGCAATAAGATTCGGGCTGTAAGATCCAACAACCCGAGCATGTTCCCGCAAGTAAATAAAATATTTCGGAGGAAAGATCATAACGACATACAGAACGTTCGACTTGACAGAACAACAGACAACGCGAGCCTACTTACGTCAGTTGGCATCGATCCAGATAGAGCTGTGCTTGACAACGACTATTTCGTAGTTGAGGATCCCCAGGAGAAGGTGAGAGGTGAGGTTAACGAGACTCGTAGTCCTAATCACGAACTGGAAAACAGAGCATTGCTAAACCATGTCTGTCTGTGGAATGAAATAAGTCAATGGCGATCCGAGAACACTGGTTTCACCAGGTTCAGTGACGATCTTCCGGCAAGTAATGTCGTCGCCGATGATGTAAACAACTCCATCCTTATTACTAAAGACGAACTCCAAGGTATCCTCAACTCACTAAAAAAGAAGAAGTCAGTGGGTTGGACCAGTATCTATATGGTGATATCCATGTAGATACTGCTCTGACCAGGGCTAAGAATGCCTTCGCTATGGCAAGAGGACTGTTTTACAGCCGTCAACTTGACACCAGAGTGAAGGTAATCTGCTACATGGTCCTCATCCGACCAATCATGGTATATGGTTGTCCTGTGTGGTTTAACGTGAGTCCTTCCCAGATGGAAAAGATGAGGGTGTTCGAAAGGCGGTGCCTTCGAGCCTGTCTTCACTTATATCGAACACCAGAATCTCAGTACAAGAAATTCTACCCCAACGAGGTTCTGTACAACGAGGCAAACCTTATAAGGATAGATAATTTTATTATTAAGTTGATTCGTAGTCACACTGCTCGAGCCATGGCTTCAACCAACAGTCTGATCTTTGGGGCTTACTACCCAAATGAAATGTACCATGAACGGGTGCGCCTTAACGGCTTCATTCCACCTAAAGCTTTCCTCTACTTGGACACTAAAGGCCTGATTCAAGATAGGGAAGGCTGCCCTATCATCTTCTATGTCGTACGCCGAACAGTGGAAAGGCGACTTCAATACGAGCTGGATGTCGCTCGCAGCCACGAGGAACTCCTACGGTTCAGTAGAGTGATTTCGGCCCGCGACAGAGCAGTATCTGCAAAAGAATGGCTTTTTTATTGGTGGCTGCACCAGAACCAGCTTTCGGTGCCCCTAACTTCTTAAGACATATGACGGGGTAGTTGTGTAAAGTAAAGTAAAGCCAACTCACGTAGGTTAAGGTAGTTTTAAGGCATTTTAAAGAAAAAAAGAAAAATAAAAAAAAAATAAAAAAAAAACAAAAATAAAAAAAGAAAAAAATAAAAAAGAAAAAACAACAAAAAACATAACATAAAAATAAAAAAAATAAAAAAAGGTGCACCACAGCGTATTGGATATATATGTAAAGCATATAAGTAACACATACGCCCTAATGCACGCGTCCGTATAGCTATACGGACATAGTTAAAAGCATTTATAGTAGCTAAATAGAGTTAAGATTTTAGGTTTATAGACATAGTTTTAGTGTAAATACTTTTTTAGGTATGTAGTTAGGATAGATAGTATAATAAGTTAGGTTAAGAATAAAAAATACAGAAATCCGAGTTTTTTACAATTTTCTTGGATGAAGTCATTAAATAAATATATATATATATATGTAGGTTTAAGTACATATTAAAATAATAAAATAATATATGAAGCCGAAAGGCAAAAAACAAAAACCCTAGATTAGCTTAGAGTACTCATGAAGAGTCAGTAAGTTAAAATTAAGATCAGTAGATTACTTTGGTAAGCTAGTTTTAAGTATTTTTGTCTAGCATGTAAGAAACTGAATTGAGATAAATAAAAATGCATTATACACTAAACTAAACTAAACATCGGCTCAAACAACTGTATTTTTGAGCACTCAAAACATCGATTTGATGAGTCTATGAGTATAGTCTGACGTGACTTCTGACAAATGACTTCTTTTTATTACCGTACGTAAAAAATAAAATGAGGGGTCAACGTTTTTCAACACCTGAAGAAGCGGTTGATGCGTTCAAAATGCATATTTTGGAGATACCTCAATCAGAGTGTCAAAAGTGCTTCTACAATTGGTTCAAACACATGCAAAAATGTATAGATCTTAATGAAGAATATTTTAAAAAATAATAAAGCTATTTTCAATGATGAATATTTGTTTTTGTTCTCTTATCCCGAAATATAAAAGGCAACTGTCGAATTGAAATAAAGATTTAATTGGTACAATTTAAAAGAAACATACAACGTGCAAGAATTACTGAGATAGTTAGAGAACATGCAAAAAATAAAAATATTAAGCGTTGAGTCAGGCACACTCTTTTAGACTTAATCTCTTACTTGAATTCCGGCGACTTGTAGTGGGTGTGTGGTTAGAGGTGCGATAGACGAACGGACCCAGAGGTTGCATCATCTCACACTCGGCCGTCTTGACTGTTGCTCGCCTCTTCGGCTAAGTCATCATCACGCGTACAGCTGGACCATGCCTTAATTTTATCGATAGTTGACGTCTGTCTCGGACCATCATGTTCACCAAACTTTTCTAACGGAAAACGATCATTATTTATATTAACTATTTTGTAAGGGCCCTAAGACTTTGGACGGATTTTAAGGCCAACACTGAATTGAGTTCTTTCTGTTGCCACCAAGTCGCCTACTTTGTAATTACAAGCAGTTTTTTGTCAAACAACCTCTTGTTCTCCGCTTGTACCTTAAGTAGATTTCTCTTTGCATTCTGCCTCAGTGCCTCTACTTCCTCCTGATGTATTATTTGTAGCTTCGCTTCAATTTTTATTATTATTATTATTATTATTGTTGGCGCTTCAGTCCAAAGGGACCAGGGCCTCGCTTGCTCATCAACTACGCGTGTTGTGCACTCTACTGTTCTCTCACGAGTAGAAGGGACCTAAAGTTTTTTGCCGACTCCGAACGGCGAAATTTGAGAAGCTTTTAGACAGTTATTACTCTTTGAGTGTTGTCAGTAGCTCGAAAGGGGTGGTGCCGTGAAAAATTCGAAAAATTGGTGTTGAGCTGGGAGTCGACCCTAGACCCTTTGGCGTGTGAGCGTGGCGCTCTACCTACTACGCCACGGCGACCGCTTCAATTACCTCTCATAAATTAATATCTTCTCGAAGTCTCATATTCATACCTGTCAACAGCTTCATAGGCGATGTGTCGCACGTTGACTAGAGGAATTCAGAAAAATTTGAACATACTTCACATCCTTGTAAAAACCGGATGAATAGGTTTTTGAAGTGACATTTTTGTTAAGGCTGGAATAACCATCCGATGGAGAAGTACGGCCCCGTACCGTAACATAGAAGCATCTGTGTGTAACTCCGTGGTTACCCGCCGTCTGAAAATTCAAATCACAGGATCTGAACAGAGTTTCTTCTTTAATGTACTAAAAGCTTCTATCTCAGCTTGGCCAAATTCAAACTTTCCACCAGTTTTTGTTAACTCGCTTAATGAACGTGCAATAAGTGCAAAAGAATCAATAAATTTTCGAACAAATCCTACTAACCTTAAAAAACTTTGTTGTTGTTTGACATCTGTAGATTGTGGGAATTTGACAACCGCATTAGTTTTAGATGGAGAAGGACTTATCCTACCGTTTTCAACTAAGTGTCCCAGATATTCAATCATCCATTTATTGATGCAACTTCCAAGACTCGCTGGAGCCTTAAGATTGCTTCCTTCTCATTTTTGGCTGGAATGACAAGATCATCAATATATATTTCATTGATACCTTTAGCAATCAATTCTCGTAACATGTGGTTTATGAACTTTTGGAAGACAGCCGGAGAGTTGCATAAACCAAATGGGACCTTCGTGAATTCATAATGACTATTCGGCGTGACAAAAGTATACCTGCGGGAGTCTTCCTCTATTTCTACAAGAAAAAATCCATTAGGCAAGTCCAAAGTAGTGAATAGTGTTGCGTCTGCTAATTGGTCTAGTTGGTCTTCGATAAGTGGTAATGGGTATCGATAGCGAACATTTTTTTTTATTTATTTGTCAATAGTCTACGCATAGTCGAAACGAATATTCCGTTTTCTTAGCTAGTACTATAGGACATGCGCAGTCTGAAGCACTTAGTCTGATAATACCAGCCTTCAGCCATTCCGAAATCTGTTTGTCCACAAACTGCTTCTCGAGTGGGGCAAGACGTCGGGGATGTTGCCACACTAGTACATCGCCCGAGACGACAGTCTTCATCGTGATGGGACTACGCGATATATGCTTCCGACAATAGTTTTCGATTAAATCTGCCACCTGTGACCTCGTGTCCCGGTTTACAATATGAGCCAGGTCGGGGTAAACATTTATATCGGGTTCGATTTTCAACGAAAAATAGCTGACTTCTTCATTATTTCTCTCCTTTAAGTGAACGCCACCTTTACCTATAAAGAGATCAACAGCATCCAAAATGTCTCTGCCGATGATCATTTGCTTTTTCATGCAGTTATTATGTATTACATAACAATTAACGCTGGGAAAAATCACCCGGTCGATTACAACCTGTGTACGTAACGAACCTTTCGTATTAAACGTATTTCCCAGACCAGATATAGCAATTTGTTGGGAGCTGATATTTTGTCAATATATTGCTGCCGCAATATCTTCTTACGAGCCCGAAATTCTTTGTGAATATCAGCTGAGGTTATGGTTTCGGCAAATTCCAAAATCAGACCATACTTCAACTGTACATACGAATTTGGTTTGAATTCGCAATTAATATATAATTTTGCGGATCCACACAACGATCTTTTTCACAACAAGTATTTTTTCACCTCATCCCAGCCTAAAATCTCCGCCTGTTTCTTAAAGTCGCTGATCCATTTCTGTATTTGAAATTGTCCCCACTAAACGGCCTAATCGTCGACTCAAGCAAAAATGCACTTAAATTGCCAACAATTAGATTCAAACCCGACGCGTTTGAGTGATATTTATAGTCAGATTGCCCAAAACTATTCCTTTTCGCACTACTTCCCATTATTTAACCAACAACCGCACAACTAGCTGTTGTGTTCCACTTTGTCCACTGTTCGATTTTAATTACGGTAGTATCCCGGTTGAGCCCACATGTAAATTCACAAAAAACTCAATCCTTCTTTATGCAGAATTCAATATTTATTTAAAAAACGAAGTATTTCGCAGATATTGAAATAAAGAATAAAGTGAATTAAATTGGTACAATTTAAAAGAAAAATACAACGTGCAAGCATTACTGAGATGGTTAGAGAAAATGCGAAAAAATAAAAAATTCAGGCGACTTGTGGGTGTGCGGTTAGATGTGCGATAGATGAACAGATTCAGGGGTTGCAGCATATATGCATATATATATATTTATATATATATGCATATATATAAATAAATACATTTATACATGCATATGGTTTTGTATACCGCCAGCAACAACTAAGCCAGCAAATCTTTGACAGTTAATTAGTAACTTAGGTAATGTGCCCATATTTTAAAGATATTGGTTACTTCGAATAATTTTAACTAGGCAATTTTTTTTTGATCGAATTTTGCTTGATGGGATTCTTTAAAGCCAGTTTTTAATAAGGTCATACCAAATGATGTTTAATAAGAGCTTTTATAGAATACTTAAAATTTATAACGAATTTATATAATATAATATATGTCTTATTAAATTTGTACAAAAGTGGATCAAGTATTTTGTACAAAACATCATACAAACCTATTGAAAAACTTCGTAACCTATTAAAAAAGCTATTGTTAGAATACTCCCGCCCTCAAATCTCCAACATAACAGCTTCATATCGAATCCGGCGTATGTATATTATTCATTCTATTATTCTCCATCCAATCCTGTGCACAATGAGGTATGAGATTTTCATTGTTACTATTAAGGTACTATACCACAAAATCAACCTTTCTTTTTGCAAAATTCAATGTATTTATACAAGAACTCTGTTGGGACGGTATCTAGCTAAAGGGGAAATCAGATAATAAAAACATAGATTTCGTAAGGTAAGTCTCTTCAATACTCCTTTAATACTCAATGTTTTACCTTTTTTTCCTTTCGAACTTAGAGGCTAAAATTCAAGGAACATTTTATGTGAGGCATTGTTGTCAATTCACATGTTATTGTTGATCCAATGCTTACGTCTCATATTCTATTTTTTTTCAAGGAGCTTACAATCTGGTCTGCCTCTTACTCGTATCCTTGTTTAAATAAAAGACAAATATTGCTACAAGATACCGTTTTAATACGAGGGTTACCTTTTATGTTTTGGGATTAGAGAACAAAAACAAATATTTAACATCGAAAATAACTTTATTGTTTTTCAAAATATTCCCCATTAAGATCTATACACTTTTGCATGCGTTTGAACCAATTGTTGAAGCACTTTTGCCACTCTGATTGAGGTATCTCCAAAACATGCATTCTGAACGCATCAACTGCTTCTTCAGGTGTCGAAAAACGTTGATCTTTTATTTTACTTTTTACGGAACTATATGGCGGATGACTCATCAAATCGATGTTTCGACTGCTCAAAAATGCAGTTGTTTGATGTGTGAGAGCTCGCATTGTCGTGGTGAAGAGTGATCCGTCTGCGGGTAGTTTTCCTGCTCTCTTAGAAGACAAACAAATGGTTGTGTACCACTCAGAATTGACTGTTCTGCGTTGTTCTAGTAGAACGGTTGCTACATGTCCAGTTTTTCCGAAAAAACAGGTGACCATTTGCTTGGAAGTGCTTCGTGCGCGAGCAACTTTTGTTGGATTTGGCTCAATTTGAAACACCCATATAGTCGATTGCTGTTTACTTTCATACGCGTAAATCCACGATTCCTCACCTGTCACGATATCATAGACGTGTTTCGAAGCACCGCAGTCGTATTTTTGGAGCATTTTTATTCGACCAGTCGACACGAACCTTTTTTTGAGTGATTGACAAATTGTGTGGAATCCAACGCATACAAATTTTTTTGACGGCCAACTGTTAATGCAATATTGAATGCATGCTGGTCCCACTAATGCCTAAGGTTGTCTCAATCTCACGATAGGTCACATGACGATGTTGCAATATCGGTTGGCGCACAGCATCAATGGTTTCCGGAACAACAACTGATTTTGGACGACCTTCGCGAAATTTGTCTTGGAGTGAACTGCGACCTCGGTTGAATTCACCATACCATCGATAAACACTGGTTCTTGATGGAGCTTCATCGCCAAAAATTGAATTAAGTTCATCGATGCACTGCTGTTGAGTTAATCTACGTCGAAAGTTGTAAAAAATAATCGCACGAACATTTTCATGATTTAATTCCTTTTTTTGGGCGAGATGAATCTTTTAAGTTACTGTAAAAAACACAAATAGCGCTTGTGTGTCAAAACGTTCTGAGTATGTATAACCTCAAAAATATCAAACTTTACTATAGATCTGACAGTTGCCAGATTGCAACACTAGGGTTGCCCAATACCGAAATATAAAAGGCCAACAACATTAAAACTTTATAATAATTCGTTGCCTTTCCAATTGAAACAGCTGAAAGCAAATTCGTCACATCAACTTATATTAACCACCCTACAGCGAACCTCATCATTAGCAATATCGCGGGATTTTATGAGAGGAGACGTAAAGCGCAAAGAAAAAGAATAGACATCTTATAATAAATAATAAGGCCTTGCTTTAACTTACGTTTATTTCTAACAGCGAAAATAAATCGTATACTTTCTTATGAAAACCGTTTAACAAGAATCAAATAGAATTCATCACAAAACTGAAGCTTGCACTTGTTGTTATAGCAAGTGGAAAATTATTGAAAACGTATATTTCAATGGTGGGAACGAAGCTATTCTTCGTGGAATAAAACATTTACTTCCAAATGTTAAAAATTTTCTTTTCTATTGGTGTACCTTAAATATTTTCTTTTTGTTAATTGGATTTTTTTTTGGACTAGATGTAAAATAAATGCATTGAGAATTATTTCGGATAAGTGTTGTTTTAATTCATATTTTACATACATTTATGTGATTGATTAGGACTACAACAGTGGAGGCGAATATAAAGCATTAAATAAATAATTTAAATTAACTGTTCAATTTATAATTAAATTCCAATCATGAAGGAGCAGTTTAAAAAATACTTCAACAAATTCAAGAGCAGCAGCACAACGACACTCTGACAAAGCAGTCGTTGGTCACACAACTCATATCATAGAACTCCAATCCAAGAACAAATTCACATGGAAAAATCAAGTCCGTATTTTATAGTGAAAGCAATCGCATCAAACATCACCGATTTCAACTTTGATATGGAAGTTATACTAATATTCGACACATGGCTTGCTAGGTATGAATATATTTTTAATATAGATGCACGCAATTCGGACGACTAAGGAAAAGTCAGGTTGTTAGTGAGAAAACTTACCTCAAAAGCTTAATAAGTTGGATAATGAAAGTGCTACTATTACGTTGAATGTTTTATCCAGAGAATGTCAATGGTTTTTTAATTTAAAAACAGACACAGCCTTAATCGAAAATTCAAAGACCGGCGTTTATGTTAATCGTTCACACACCAATATAAAAAACCATCATTTAAAGACTGTACCAAGTTAAACATGCTAATTCTGTGGCAATATGCACTATTCTCACGTCTGTTCATATTCCGAACACAAATGTGAACAATGCAGTATGGTAGGTCATAAAGAAGGTTACTGTAAAATTGCAAACAACAAATACGTGGGCCACGCAAGCAAAAGAATTGAAAATCAAAGAAGAGGGATAATTACATGAAATCTTTTCAACCAGAATCTGAAAGTATTTTCACCACATCCATCACAACGAAAATATGAAAATATGTCACCATCAACATTCTCATTGACCCGCAACTGGATACAGCATATGACCATCACCATTATATCAGGTGGTAACTTTAAAAAAAAATAATGAGTCTGAAGAAGAAGTACACACAGCAAAAAGTGCAACCGGTACTTTACAATTATCATTCCAATATCTCTTTAAGGTCAAAATTAGAGCAAGACAGACAGATTGCACAGGCTATGTCACACCAATAGGCAATTTAAATGTCATGAACCTCGATTAGATACAGGCACTCCAACTGGACGACTTGCCCATAAACGCAAGTCACAGTTAGAAACGGAAAAGCTTTGATATATCTATTCAAAACAGGATTTCACATTTACAACATTCTTTTCCAGGTGTTTTTGAAGAAAGCTGGAACTATTTTATGGGTCAAATTATGGATCAAATGCTTGCTGGTAGTCTGTCCAACGTAGTTGCATACATATAAACATAGTTCTGCGTCGTCTCCAAAACGACGTGAACTAATATTTCGAAACTTCGATTATTCCTAAGTGTTATTAATTTTTTGACCAGTTTATAAGCAATATTCGACAGCTCAGGGGACCATTAGATGAATTGTTAAGAGTAAGTGTTCGTTCGGAAATTGACACAGTTTTCAGTAAATAAAAGAACGTTTGTCTAACCTCGTTTTAAAGCATTACGATACACAAAAAATATAAATGTCGGAGCAGGCGCATCTAATTATGTCCTGGGTTCATACATACTACACGAATTTCCTTAGAGATCGATGAATCGAGTTTGCAAGATTGCTCACAGAGCAGGGAAATCATACAGCCAAATTGAAATGAAAGGTTTAGCAATAATATTTGCAGTAAATAAATTTCATAAAATGCTTTTTGGCTGAAAATTCAAACTGTATACTGACTATTAGCCGCTTCTTGCCATTTTCGGAAAAAATGCGGGAATAGCTGTTCTTCAAGTCAATATACCTCAGCCCTGGGCAGTAAAGTTCCTAGCGTACAATTTTGACACAAGCTTGTGTGTAGAGTGGTCGCCGTGGCGTAGTGGATAGAGTGCGACGCTCACACGCCGGAGGGTCTAGGTTCGACTCCCAGTTCAACACCAATTTTTCTAATATTTCACGGCAACACCTCTTTCGAGCTGCTGACAACACTCAAAGAGTAATAACTGTCTAAGAAAGCTTCTCAAATTTCGCCGTTCGGAGTCGGCAAAAAACTGTAGGTCCCTTCTTCTCGTGAGAGAACAGTAGCGCGCACAACACGAGTAGTTGATGAGCAAGCTAGGCCCTGGTCCCCCTTTGGACTGTAGCGCCAACAATTATTATTATTATTGTGTGTCAAATTTGTACGCTAGGAACTTCAGCGCTTAGCTGTCGCGTTTTATCAATTAAAGCATCCCATTAACGGAGGACTTTGTTTTTCCTGTTGGTAGTATGAAAAAACAGTAAATCGAATACTCGCATGTAGTTACACATCAGTTGGTGAGATCTGACTTCAAAGCGGAGGACGATACACTTCGTCAAATATTCCATTTCATTATTGACGGATGGCCGAATAAAGTTAAAGACAGTACTTTAAATTTGTGGTGTAGAAGCGTCGATGGATGTATGTTATCATGCTTAGACAACCAGTTGATATACCGTAGTTATATAGGGAGACAGTTCTTCAACAACTTTATCACGGATACTCTGGAATTGAAAGAACAAAAGAAGTCGCCGAAAGAACAAAAGAAGCTTTGTTTATTGACGAAACATTCATTCTGGAATAATAGAACTTATTCAAAACCGTGATAATTGCATGTCCGCAGGCAAGATGCCTACTAAAATAATACTTCAACCATGGGCAAGTTTAATGGAGCACTGGAACAGTTCAACATAGACTACGCCGGACCAGTCTTCTTCTTGTGGCGCTATAGTCCGGGGGGACCAAGACCTCACCCAACATGCCTCTCCAGCTAGCTCGATCTTTGGCTAGCTGCCTCTAATTGCGCCCTCCAAATTAGTTGAGGTCCTTCTCCACTTCTGTGCGCGATCTTAGCCTAGGCCGTCCTCTGTTGCGTTGTCCCAATGGCTCTGATTCGAAGGCTTTTCCGGCCGGAAGGGTGGAGTCCATACGCTCTATATGGGCTAGCAATCTTAAGTGTATCCGAAGTCGCTTGACCAGGCGCATGTCGCTGTACAGCCCATCTTCTTCTCCAGATGGCATCAACGCAAGCAGGACCAAACATCGCTAGCAAAACTTTTCTCTCGAAAAGATTAAAGGCTTTGTCATCCGCGTTCAGGTTTCCGCTCCATAGAGTAGGACTAGGACGATCAAGCTGTTATATAAAGCGCGCTTAGTCCTTCGAGAGAGGGCTTTATTACTCAATTACCTCTTGAGCCCAAAGAAGCAGCTATTGGTAAGAGTGATTCTATGCAAACGCAGAACACCGGACCAGTATATTATATATAAATATTAATAACCACGCAATTGAAATTCTCAACGAGATATTCTCCCGATTTGAACTTCCAAAAACAGTTGTAGTGAACTTAATTTAAAAGTGCACAGTTCCAGCAGTATGCGGCAGAAAATCGAAGCGGAAACAATTCAAAATCTTCAAACGTTTCTACACCAAATAATAACACACCAAGTGATCATAACAATGTAATGTGAATGAATAACGTTTTATTGCAGAATGGTATACTACTTCGTGTTCATGATAATCAACTTCGAAGACGTCATATTGATCATATGGAGGCTTGCACTAAGAAGTTGTGGGAGAAAGTATTGGACGTGTACGAATGTCAATCAGCTCCTTAAAAATTTGCTTTTTCTGAGTTCGAATTCTTTATTGGCTAGACGTAAAATAATGTGATTTAGAATAACTTCTAAAGAGAATTGTTTTATTTCGTATAATACATACATATATAATTTTATGTAAACGCACGAAATTACAACATCAAAAAATGTGATATAAACAGAAATTTCTGAAATTGATAATGAACTGTTTTTTATGCAAGATAACTTTCCAGCCACTTTTCTCATATTGGTCCCACGTAAGAGATTTAACTGCGCCAAACAGCTCCAACATTGGTGGTCCCATTCTGTTTTTGATACATATATGTATGTATGTACACAGTGAGGCTAAACTGAATTTCTCATAGCTTATATTCGTCACATGTGGTCACATGCAGTCATGTGGTGGCCGCCGTGGCGTAGTGGATAGAGCGCGACGCGCACACGGTGAAGGTCCAGGTTCGACTTCCAGCTCAACACGAATTTTTCGAATTTTTCACGACACCACCTCTCTCGAGCTGCTGACAACACTCAAAGAGTAATAACTGTCTAAGAAAACCTTCTCAAATTTCGCCGTTCGGAGTCGGCAAAAAACTCTAGGTCCCTTCTACTCGTGAGAGAATAGTAGAGCGCACAACACAAGTAGTTGATGAGCAAGCTAGATCCTGGTCCCCCTGTGGGCTGTCGCGCCAACAATTATTATATTATACAATATTATATTATATTCGTCACATTGTTTTTAGAGAAAGGTGTACATTTTCTGATTGAGTTAAAATTATAAGTCAGTCACAATAAAATTAAGAAAGAAAGATTAAATTTTTTTGTTGCTTCTCTATTTATTTAAAATAATCAGTTCACGCACAATGATAATTAACGGACAAACTAAAATGACGCTTATAAACTTTTGTTGGCTTCCACAACTTCCTTCAAATGCGCATGCTGGAATTTCAGTGTGGCAAAGTGGAACGTATGTTTCTCAACATGAGTACAGCAATATATTGTACGAAATTCTTAAAGTGTGCACTTGTCCATGTTAAATCATATGGTTATGTATGGCTTGTATCTGGTATACATATCTTTTCGTTATACATAGATACGGTTGCAAAAGCGAGAACCGATTTTTATTTGAAGAGAACCATTATTAAGAGAACTTAAATACATATGCTGGTGACATCGGAAAACAAACCGCAAGAATGCGCTATGCTCACTTTATTTGAAACGAGTATTAGTTTAAGTAGTACTGGGACTCTAAATCGGTAGAGTTGTTTACTTTTTGTTTTTACGAGTGTTTTACAGGTTGCTAATAACTATTTCAAAGTGAATTTGTCTAAGGTAATTATCCTTGAAAGTTGTTACAATTTAAAAGTTCATGCAAAATATACTTGAAATGAATTTGATATATATTTTTTCCCCTTTGCACAAGTCACTGGCTCACAAAAAAATCCCGGTATAAGTTGTATAGCTACCAACTTGTCAATCTGTCATCTTGTCGAGCTCTGTCAGAAGCAAGTGCCAACTAATCCATATAAGGAGTTGAATGTGTCAAACTCTGATGACAGAGATGAATGTGAATGAGATATACATGTATCTTCTTCAAGCAAAGATGGATGATATATGCTCTGGCGACTTAATCCAGTCGATTATAATCTGACAAAGGTTTAAGCAGTTGGCACTGAGGTTACTTACAGGAAAAATAACCAGATTATGCCCATTACTTGTACCAGATTTCTTGACATATAACACCAGGGGTGACAGTTTATTTAACCTGGAATGAGAGACCATAATGCTCTTAAGTGACCACTAATGAAGGCTAAGAATATTGCTTATGCATTGCCATTTGTACTTTTCGATTTTGACGATCACAGCATGAAAGTTCCCATAACAGAAAATTTCCTTTCGTTCTCTTGTATGAAGGGTCACTTCTTTTCAGTACACAATTGAAATTTATATGTATCAATTTCGGAGCTATGGTATCAAGAATTTCTGTTTGAACTGGACGCGGCAAAAATTTTAATCAAAAAATAAGCCCGTAGAAATTGTTATGTGGTCCAGAAGACAAAACTCGTCGTTTGTAGACCAGGTATCAAGTGCATGAAAACCAAGCGCTTTCGAACTTTAGCCTTCGGGTTCGAGAAGAAAGGTATGCCGAATTTTAAGTATAAATACGATTTTTATTCACCTTGGTCTTGATTGCTTTAAACAGTTTGCGGTGAAGAATTCACTTGTGGCCGAAAATGTAGAAATCACACAAAATATTTTAGTGATGAGCTTTTTAACTTTTTCCCCTATACTTGACTTTTGATCTGTGCTTCATGATCAGCACGGAATTCAAATCTTTTTCGCAAAATATCAACATTTGGACTATATGAAAAACATCGATAGAAAGGAAGTTCTGTTTAGCATATTTAAGATCAAATGCTAGAGGGTGGGGAGTATTGACTGAATATTACTTCCGCAAACGTTTATGCATTTTAACACGTCCCACCTGTTTTCATTTTCGTGTTTTATCCTATTAATCATCATTTTTATACATTTTGATTACTTTTTGAGTTCTTTTAATTTATGAAAAAGATAAATTAATTTTGTGGATTTAATATTAAAACTTTTTTTTTCTTCTTTTGTCATTGTATAGAGCTACAGTCCGGCTGGGGACTCAGCACCCACAAGCTTATTGAGATCCTTCCCACTTGTGTGTGACATCTCCGCATAAGTCGCACTCTATTGCGCAGTTCGAATGACTTAAACTTGAAAGTTTTTAGGGCCGGTACAGTGGCGTCCCTATGCTCTACTTTAGCCATCTTAAGTATTGTATCTGAAGACGCTCCACCAAGCGCATGCCGCCGTATAGACCAAAGAGTTCATCGTTGAATCTTTTTTTTTTTTAAAGCAGTACTTGGATGATAAAATTGTTATACCAAGCTAAATCTTTCGAGAGAGGGCTTCATCACTCAATTGCCTCTTGAGTCCATAAAAAAAGAGAGAAGAGTGATTCTGCGTTTAATTTTGCTGCCAATGTTGTTTTCCCCGTTCATCGCGTAACCGGGGCAGGCGAAGTCCTTGACTAACTTGTATTTTCTGCTGCCTTATGTGTTGATCTGTGGTCAATGGTCATCAATAACTTTGTCTTGCCGTCGTTTAGAGTTAGACCCTTTTTAGCCGCTTTCGCTTCAATGGCAGGAAATGCCTCATTGACCACTGGCTGTGTTAATTCAATCACATAAATGTCGTCGGCGTGACCCATCATATCATCATATAAAAAAAGGAAATTGCTTAGGTAGTTTTAAGAAAATTCGTCTAGTATATAAGAATGGCATTGGACTTTATTAAAAAAAATTTGAAATAAAAAAAAAATGTCGTCGGTGGGAGCTGGCAATTTATCTAAATTTTAGGCGAGCGGGCCTTTGGTGTTCAATTGTTAGTTACGCACGATCTGCTCAAGAACGATGTTGAAGATGGCACATGTCAGCTTTGCCAAAACATTTTTTTTTTCCAGGGGTCAGTGGGTTTGTTGCCCGTTCACGGAGCAGTGAGAGTTCGCCATCTTTATCCTTCACAATGTGACGGGTATAGTTAGAAAACCACAATTAGACACGATACGATATAGCTGCACACTGTAATATGCAGGTGAGTGTCGATTTTTACATTTGGAGTCTTTTCCATTATCTGTGCAAAGTTAAACGTTTATTTTTGCTATTTCTTAATTTTTGAATGAATAATAGCATTGACTTATTTATTTGAAACAAATGTACATATATTCTATATATTCTTACATTTCTTCATCGCACACCAAGTAACAACATCTTAAAATTTTTATAGATACAAGTTAATTGACTTCTAGATTTTTCAGGTTACTTTATGTTGCGTGTCTTTATTCAAACCCATGGGTTTACTGTGTTGCCACTGAGCAACAGTTGGATCTCAGCGCCGATATGTTAGTTATTTTTTATAAAACGGGGGTGGTAACACGGTTTCTATCGCAGCGGTTGTTGTCGTGCGTCTGTATTCGATAAACGATTATTTGTATCTAGTAACTGACCAACGAACCAAAACACCCCTTAGCAGTGTAGGTGTTATCACTGTGGTGTTAAGCGATCCGGTAATTTTGGGATTGTTCACATAGTTCCCACTTAAAGCTCTTTAGCCTTCGTTTAGCGTTGTAGTTGCGTTCTTTATATGTGTGTGTTATTCGTGCAACTGAGCTTTCTATTTATCATAAGAGATCCGAGCCCGATAAGAAAAGGAGTGAAGTTCATTAAGGTTTAGTGGTGTGATTTAGGACAAACTCCAATTCAATTTTAGTTGAGTTTACAGTCGGGCCACATTTCCCGCAGTATTTCAAAAATAATTTAAGATTGCTTCCCATCAGATACCTTTGGGATTTTTTTATCGACAATCATGCCGATTTCATTCCCGTACGCGATGGAATAAAAAAGTGTTGTACTTCTTCTTGTAGAGTCCCCATTGCATTCATCTCACTTTTGGGCTTATAACGAAATCCGTTTGGATTTGTCTGTTGGTGAGAGTTGGCGTACAATGTTACTGTGGGTTTTGCTTGATGTTATATTGTTGAATGCGAGCAAAGCTACCAGTGACAGTGATGCTGTGGCTATAATATAGGGCTGCTTCAATTGATTCTCTTATGCAGTAGGCATGCTGAGACTCGGAGAGTTTACAAATCGGTTCTTTGCTCTCCATTATGTGCAAATATATGAGTCTTTTCAGCGTCTTCAAAAGGTCTAAGGGGAGGCAGTTGTGTCTAACTTTTTCCTTTCTTACAATCAATTGGTATGTAGCTTTAAGAAAGGCCTTGCAAACCTTTACCAAGGAGTACTTTAGCTTACTGTATGTCCAATGTAATTGTAATAATCATCTTTACAGGTAAATTTAACGCTATGAGAGTAGGTATAGAACATTTTATCTTTTATAACATACAATTACCAAAGAGGTACTTGCATAGTTTGCCTTAAACTTTTGCGGCTCTTCAAGGAATCTCTCTTTGATGGCTGAAAAGTGCTTACGTAGCGGTAGTTGTAGTGCTTCCTGACTCGTTATTGTCATGGAGCCGTCTTCATGGTTCAGACAACTTGGAGTCGTGATTTCGATAGAAGGTTTCATAGTCTAAAGATTTGTTTCTGCCTTGTCTTCGATACTACAGAAGCTTACTACAGTGGTTTTTTGGTTTTTACTGGTCTGCTAAGTGGGAATGATATATTTAATCCCTTATTCATAGGAATAATAATATAATTCGTGGCATTATTATTAGTTGCCCTATTTGAAGCAAGGTTATAACGAAACGTTTTTAGAGAGTGGTTTTTAGTTGGTTTTCATGGGTTATATTAAACGGGCCTTCGCTGGAGTAGCTATAGCTTCTTGCAAAACTGGAGACACGAGGCCTTGTCGACTGTTGGCATTCCATACTATCCAGTTTACTGCAGCTATTCTTGGAGATTTTGATATCACAGTGTTTCGAAAACCCTCTCTCTCTAGTATATATGTTAATATAAAACCCATTACGAACTTGAACTATTGTATCTGTTGGAAGAAAGCGGATACGGAAGTTGAAGGGTAATTTGGGTTATTTTCGGCATTTGATCCGTTATTCGAACCCAAGTAATCCATAACAATTTCCAGGTGTGGACACTGGTACAAGTGAATTAAGTAACCAGAGAAAATAAATTATTCTGTTGAGTGTTTGAATTTCACATTTCGGATCTTTTTCCTTCTTGGAATTTTTGAATTCTCCAAAACAAGGAACTAGAATTTAAGTGTCTTCACATTTTTATTTGATTGTGTATAATAGAAATTATCAAAGAGCAGCAAAAGCAAAAAAAGTAATTTGTTGGTGCAAAACCCTACACCAAACAAAAAATTGTGTATGCTTTATTGCGTAAATACGATGATTTTTTGTTTTATTATTTCTCAGATTGCAAGCGTTTCAAGGTGGAAATTTTATAATTTTTTTGTAAATAACTTTTGTTCAAGTTTTTTTTTTAACGATTATCAAAGAAAAATTATAATTTTTGATTAAAATCATTCTACAAAGAGAAAGTGTTACTCTCACAATTCATTTCACGGAAAAGGAAATATATAACACAGAAATATTAAAAAATTTAGGGACTAAGTGGAGCACAGTATATTAAATTGAGTCCTATATACTCGTAGACCTACATTTTTAGAGTAATTTCACAGTCATATACAACATACATGTCAAAAAGCTGTAATGATATCTGATACTTGGACCGTATTAGGTCTTAAAGGGAAATTACAAGGTAAAATCATAAAATCAAGATCAAAGCCAAATCAATGAGGAAGGTATACAGAAATTATGATTATATACAAAAAAAAAAAAACAAAAACGTTCCTAAATGTCCTGTAAGCGACAGACAACTAGTTATGGGTAAATAAAAGCTAGACCTGAGTCAAAATATGAAGTAGAAGAGAGGAATTCAATTTGATATGCAGGAAAAGAAATTAATGAAGAAAGAAAAAGGAGGAAAAATTGAATAAAGTCCTCTACCAGACGTCTTAACAATCCGGTGAGACAATGGATAAATTAAGATGCACTGGAGCATGACGGCAGTATTCATATAAGCGACTCTTTGGTTCAGACATCCGCACCAAATTAAACTCAACGTCATATTCAAATTATATCAACGAAAGGTGGAATGATATTATACTATGGCAACTAACAATAGGATGAGAGCCCACCAAAGAATTATTAAATGTAAATGGACAGGACGTTCTACCTTTTTATTCCCGCTTCTCCTGTAGAATGTGTATATATATTAAATATGTATGGATTGACAAAGTCTAGACTTGTGACAAAGGGTTCTTTAGAATTTATATTGATTATACTTTTCGTCTATTATGATTATCTTCAAGATCGACCCACGTACTTATGGTTCAAGCTATGTACTATTAAAGCTGTCGATAGTTATAAAACATATAAAAAATATAAAACATTCTAAAATATGCTTGTCGCATGGTGAATTGTACGTAGATTATTTGACGTAAAAGTGAAAAGATTCTGAATAGATAATCATCATTTATCAGAAGTGTTGTTGTTATGGATAAAGGATATTATAAAGGTGATACATTTTTTTTTTGATAAGTAGTTAAGACTATGGCACGTTACCTCAATTTAAGCCTTTACACACCTATAACATTTTTCATGTATGCACGAAACAAAGCTTCTTTGAGCGTGGTTGCATATAATTCTGAAGTTCATAAAAACAGTTGGACTGTTGAGGGTGTTTGTCTGAATGAATTTTAATTCTAAGAGAGAGGAAAACTTTGGTACGTCTTCTTATTCTCATCTATAGATTTGTGAATAGGAAGTGAATGTGTTATTACATGGTTTACATCAAAGTTATCGGTGATTTCTATTCTAAGTTCGATTCCCGGTTGAACACCTCGATTTTTTCAAGGCGCCAACTCTTTCGAGCTGCTGACAACACTCAAAGAGTAATAACTGCCTAAGAAAAAAAAGCTTCTCAAACATCGCCGTTCGAAGTCAGCAAAAAACTGTAGGTCCCTTCTACTCGTGAGAGAACAGTAGCGCGCACAACACGAGTAGTTGATAAGCAAGATAGGCCCTTGTCCCCTGTGGACTGTCGCGCCATACAATTATTATTATTATTATTATTATAAACATTCTTTATTGGTCTTCATTTTAACAATTAGTAATAGAAAAAGAAATGTTAGTCAACATGGCAAAACGCCGTCTGTCGGAGATTGACATTATCTAAGAAACTTGTAATACAATGAGCCAAATTAATATACTTTAAGTTATACAAATGATATACCTTACTGTTAGATAAAGCTATTACGGTAATTCAAGGCATGCGTACAAAAACGATAGAGCAGGTTCCACCCCTCCGCGCCGTTCAGTATATTCTTCGTTTCTTCAAGTGTAAGAGATACTTTTGAGAAATAAAATAAACGTAGTTCTAGTAATATAGGACATACCGCGATAAAATGGTATATATTTTCAACTTCATTGCGATTGCAAAGTGTGCAGGTAGCAATAACATCTTGCCGGTGCGGTATGTAGTTTAGACTCAGCAGTTCAGTTCTAGCCCTAAAAATAGTGCTAATTTGTCTATTTGAGAGTTCTGTTTTAAAGTAGTTACTGGGTCCTAGTGTATGGTTAAGAAGCTTGTACATAGATCTGGACGAGGAAGTACGAGCTCGATCTAAGCAATCTAGATACATCTTTTCATCGTCTTTTCTTATACATTCGTACAGTTTATCCTCCCATTCATCTGAGTTTGCCTCAGTAAGTCTAAGTACAATGCCATGTGTGGTTGCAAGTTCATGCCATTCTTTAAAAGGAGATATATTATATCGAAGCGCCATCTTCATAAGCCTCTTTGAGAGGTTACTGTTCGGTCTACGCATAACTTTAATTAAATAGTCCGCATTTGCCTTCAAATTTTGATGGTAAATCTGCGGCAGACCAGATTCCACGTAGATAGCGTATGAGGGAGTTGTTGGGGGAAGTTTAAAAATTCGCTTGAAGAAAAATCGCTGGACAATTTCATACTCTTCAAAGAACTTAAAGCCAAATATTTGGTTTGCATAACAGAGACATGCATTCACCGTAGCATTGAACACCTTGAACTTTGACCCGATACCGATGCGTTGGTTACCAAAGATAGTTTTCCACATCAGATTAATTGCTGTCTTTGCCGCTACCGTTTTCTTATGGACATGTGCGCTCATATCAAGATTCGATTTTTAAACAAAACCCAGGTAGTTGAACTCTTTGACAACTTCGATCGGCTCACCCCCCAAAGTCCAATTTTCATGCGCAGTCCTGTTACCTCGACCAGTGCCAAAAACCATAATTTTTGATTTAGAGGTGTTTATCTTTAAGTCCCAAAGATCGCAGTAGCTTTTCAATTTATTTATTTGCAGTTGAAGAGCCTGTGGATCTTCAGCCAAAATAACTAAATCGTCAGCATACAGCAAAACTTTAACCTGTACATCGCCAACTGTAACTCCTCCCGGTAAGAATGTAGTTATATCATCTACGTACAGCGCAAACAAAAGTGGGCTGAGCACGCAACCTTGGGGAACCCCTGTTTTGACATTGAAGAAGTTTGACAATCTAATACCATTCCACACAGCAGCAGAGTTTTGTGTGATAAGTGCTTTATAAACTCTTATGAACTTTGTTGAAAGTCCCAGGGACGAAAGTTTGTACAACAGCGAGTTCCTATTGACTGTATCGAAGGCGGCTTTAAAGTCTACGAAAAAAGCGTAAAGCTTTCTTCCTCGCTCTTTAAATCTTCGAGCCGTCACTGTTAATGCAAAAATTTGATCAACAGTTGACAGCCCAGACCGGGATCCTGCCTGGAAAGTACTAAGACGCGCATTGGTTTCCACCCAAATAGTCAACCTATGGTATAATATTTGGGTGAAGACTTTTCTGAACGCCGACAGAAGGGAAATACCTCTATAATTTTCCGGTACGTTAGTATCCCCCTTTTTAAAGACACCATAGATTACTGACTTAAGAAACACTTCCGGCATTATTTCGGACTCTAACAAGTTATTGTAAAACAGCAGTAACCATTCCAGATAATCAGGTTTAAGGTTTTGTAAAAACTCGACTGGAATACCATCCAACCCGGGAGCTTTATTTTTTTTCATTTTACTTAGAGTTCCAATTAACTCCATCATCGAGATTGGGGCGTCTAGCACAGGGTCCGAGACGTTAGGGAGGGCGTACTGAAAGTTTACTTGACCATCCGCGGGGCTTAGTAATTGTCTAAAATAGTTTGCCAGTACTTCAGAGCTTATGGCGCAAGTAACCACTGATCCACTTCCAGTTAGCATTCTGACCGTTTTCCAGAACGACTTCGTGTCGTTACACTTTTCCATTTTATAAGCAAGTTGTTTATAATACTCTCCCTGTTTGACCTTGCAAACTTTTTTGTATGCTTTATTCGCTTCAACGTAAAGCAACCTAAACACATCAGCTTTAGTTTTTCTAAATAAGTTTAACAGTGCAAAAGACTTACTTCTAAGTTTTCTGCACAATCCATCAAACCATATTGCTGAGTTATCAGCCGCATTAGAAGAAGTTGGGCAAGCAGAGGCAGTAATAGATTGCGTGAATAGACCTAGCATTTGTTCGCCTGTAAGGCTGGCAAAATCTGAGAAACAAGCTGTCATGTTACCAAGTTTACATACAATTATTAATTATTAATTACAATAAAGCCTTGCAGTAAGTTAAGGAATCATTCCAATAAAATTATTATGTATAATATTATTTGTTTATTGTAAAATAAATTGTTATTCCTTCTTAATTTCATTCAATAAATTTGATTTTAGAGATTTCTCTGATGATTCAGGCATGAAGCAACATTGTAGTAAACAGAAGATACAGAAAATAAATATACTCGTAATTGAGTTCAAAATATTCCAAATGGAGCGATTCAATTGAAATTTGAGTAAGAGTTATAAAAAAATAAAGTAATGGAGCTATCACTTTTCTCTCAATCAAGGGACGCAATAATGTTTCCACTTTAATTTTAATATCATATTTTCATTTCATCATTTTTTCATTTCATGTTTTCGCTCATTTCTTAAATTTCAAATAACTGTGTGAATACTGTCACAAGTGTTGTAACTTCTTTCAAATCCATAGAAGGCTGAGATTTTTCGGTCACAGCATTCAAAGTAAACCAAGAAGTGCAAAATGTTAAAGTGTGTGTTCTAAAATAACTGTGGATATGGTAATAGTTGATAAATAAACATTTTTACATTGCAATGTTCTTAGTTGGAATATTATAAATTCACAAAGAAACACGAATGATATCAATGATATCATATATGATATTTTATGCAACAACGAAGTTCAAGATGCTTTAATAATATATAATATGTATATATTCCATATATAGTCTATGCAACACAGTACATATATTTTTCTTAGATTACAATGTGCTCAGAAATTATCTCTGATGAAGAAGAGCGAGGATGAATGTGAAGGTGGAAACGATATAATATTACTAACTTTGATGTAGAGTCACAAAGCTTAATTAACACTAGAAGCAGGGAGTCAGATGATATGAATTCTACTGGAGACATAGAAGTCCAAAAAGAAATCCAAATCGGTAATGAGCTCTTTGATATTGCGTCTTTGCCAGTTATCATCGCGGAAAATTTATTGCTCATGAATTCACGACTATCACCAGCAGAACTAAAGAAGAAATTTGAATTTTAAGGCAAACATTTTGAACTACAGTGTAGTTCAAAATTACCTATGAATACCATGGACCTAGATACACCCTATGCTTTCTTCAATTTTCTTTTTGAATCGGACGTTATTGCTTCAATAGTAACAGAAACTAATATGATACACCCTATGCTTTCTTCAATTTTCTTTTTGAATCGGACGTTATTGCTTCAAAAGTAACAGAAACTAATATGAAACACTTGGTCGTTTGGGTTGTGAAATCTCATCGTTAACCGAATTGAGTAGGCAAAGTGAAGTAAAATGGCAGCACCTGTTCCTTCAAAGGAGGTAAGTTTAGATGGTTGCAACCATTTGCCTGTTTGGATGTCTCAGCGTTTAACGTGCAAACTACCTAATTGTGAAAAATTAACATTTGCCAAGTGTTAAAAATGTGAAACTGCGATTTGTTTTTTTTTTTATTAATGAATTTCATGTTACTTTCAGTGCAGAAACTAGGGTATCGTGTGTAAAATAAAAAAATTAAATAAAACTAGTTCAATTGAAAGAGGTGAATCTTCACCTTACGTTTATGAGTCGATTGAGCTTTTAGTGTGTTTAGTTATTTCAACAGTATCCTTGGGATTTGAAAATATGGTTTGACATAAGAAAATTACAATCAAAACAGGTTGTGTATGAACTAGGAAGAAACTGCTTAAGGTGCTAGTGCGAATGCTAGTGCTATGATTTAATACTAATTGTTGGCGCGACAGTCCACAGGGGGACCAGAGCCTAGCTTGCTCATCAACTACTCGTGTTATGTGCGCTACTGTTCTCTCACGAGTAGAAGGAACCTACATATTTTTGCCGACTCCGAACGGCTAAATTTGAGAAGGTTTTCTTAAACTGTTATTACTCTTTGAGTGTTGTCAGCAGCTAGAGGGAGGTGGTGCTGTGAAAAATTCGAGGTGTTCAGCCGGGAATCGAACCTAGACCCTTCGGCGTGTGAGCGTTGCACTCTACCCACAACGCCACGGCGGCCACGAATGCTAGTGTTATAGTACCACAAAATGACTATTTAACAAAGTCCGAGATGAGTCGTTGCTAGAGTTGCAGAATTATTCATATATTGCTGACGCAACAACAGCTTAAAGCACATGGAACAATATCAGTGCATTCAAGAACGAACAAATCGACAATGTCTTATAACATTCTAACAAAAAGTGTTCAGAAAATAATTTTAAACTAACTTCACTGTAAAAGTTTTCAAATGAAGGACAAAGTGAAGTTTCTTTAATTCAAGAAGATCGTTTAATGGCGATGGATTGACTGAAAACACGATACCTTGTTTCTCTGAGGCTCCTGTACTGTAAATCTGGATCAATTACATTGCCTTTTTTTGTTAAAGCTGAAAAACGTTCCAAGACTATGTCGAACGATTTGCGCTATTTATGCTGTGTGCCAAACCCTGATGTGTTGTGTTCGCTGTTATTGTAGATATAAAAGATGCTTCAGCTTATCACTTAAAAAGTCAATATAAGTTTTTTCTACTACTACTTTTTGCTAGCTCAAAGCAAATATTTTTGAAGTGATGTATAAAGGGTGATTGTAAATGATTTCAATACGAGATATTTAACATAACTAGGCATAATTAAAACCCAAACTATAACCACAAACACCGTTGAAGCCTAGACTGAGGAGAAAACAAGTTTATATTTAGTTATAGGGCTATTAAAAATTACTAGAATGTAATGAGACGGTGAAGTATTTTCTAAACTACATATGTACGTCTTTACCAGAAGATGCGATCAATTAAAAAGAAAGGAAGGTGGATCTTATTCCTGAAAATGCTTGGTCACAAAACATATTTTTTCTCAAAACGAAATGACAAGTCTAGGAAAAACAAATTTAATGCACTGACTTTGTGTCCAGATGATACTGAAATATCGGGAAACGTTCGCCAATTAAAATACCAAAACGAGTTCTATAAGTAACGAATTGAGGTTGAGTTGTATGTTAGTATGCCACTTAATTACAATTAACTTAATATATTATTATTTTTTAAATATAAAAGAAAAACTTCCAGTAAACTTAAGAAATGCCACTAAGAAACCAAATGGCTTTATGCTTCCGTTATTTAAATTCTCGATTTCACTCGGGAATTAGACTTTACAATATCTGCTATTGTTTTTGGATACGTTATTTTGGGCAGTCTTTAAATTTAAGTTAAACGAATTCAAGTCCTTGGAACGACATTACGATCTTTGGTGTCACCTTCCAGGTTTTAGCATTTATTTGAAGTCATCTGGATTTAATTTAAGTTTTTGCCACATTTCGATGGCTTAAAGGCTTAAGGACTCCATTCTTTTATGTTGAATGTCAAGGTATTTTCGCATATGATTAAATTTGAATTCGTAAAAAAAAAGATGAACTGCACTTAAATGTGGAGTATGCATTTATTTAAAAAAGTGGGAGAGTGGATGCATAATGTGTTTGTGTATGTTTTTTTAATTCACTTTTTTGGACTTGTGAAAGTAGTGCAAAAATGGAAACAGTCAACAATTTTTCCCTTGATGATGACAAAAAAAATTGCATCTTTGATAACTAACTTAAATTATCAGAATCACCGGTCGAACCAGTGGATAATGGTTTTGGAAATAAGCGTATCTTATCGCGCAAGATTTTAAAATCAAAATCGAATCATCTTATGATTCTTTGTAATGAGTATGGCTTTGTGTGTGGTCGTTAACGAAAGTAAATTTTGTTACTCGTGTTGTGCGCGCTACTGTTCTCGCACGAGTAGAAGTTTTTCGTCGACTCCGAACGGCCAAATGTGAGAAGCTTTCTTAGACAGTTATTACTCTCTGAGTCACCCCACTAACAGGTGATACAATAATTAAAAATAATAATACTCGTCACATGGCTGAGGACATTGAATACCTTAACTGCTTGCGTCAAAATCCATCGCGAATATGTTACCGTGAGCAAAATATTCGAAGATACTTTTTATTTTTACATGACGTTTTTATTTTTACTGCTTAACTCATGTTAAAACACTTAACATGGACAACTTGGCATGAATTTTTTTTCCCGAATGTTTTTTTTTTCTTTAAACACAAGAACATTTTGGGTTTAAACTTTTACCCTATTTCTGTTTTCTCTTAATTACCCTATAAGGATTTTCGAATCAACTTTTAATAATAGCCTTGTTCTTTTTTATTGTGCAGATGAGTAAAAAGGATATATTTTGTGCGAAATGATATAATATTTTTGGAAATCAACCTGTAAAAGCTCAACATAATGTTAGTAGGCTGCATCGTAATAAAACTTAATAATACGCCCTTATGCAAAACATGGTAGTATTGTCTTTAATGATGTGGAATATGTTAATGTTTCACTCAACAGCTTTCTTCACGGCGCGCTTACAATTCTAGGTAGGAAAGTAAGTAAGTGAACTAATAGTGTTGAAGAACCGGCTTTCGCCAGCTCTTTCCAGTTGCGAGCTCCAAGTTGGTTGAGGTCTTTTTCCACTTGTGTACGCCACCTTAATCTAGGTCGTCCTCTGTTGCGTTGTCCCAATGGCACGGATTCAAAGACTTTTCGGGCCGGAGCAGTGGTGTCCATATAATCTACATGGCCTAGCCATGTTAATCTTAATCCGGAGACGCTTAACCAGGCGCATGTCGCTGTACAGCCCATAGAGTTCGTCGTTAAATCTTCTCCTCCAGATGCCATCAACGCAAGCAGGACCAAAAATCGTACGCAAAACTTTTCTCTCGAAAGGACTAAGGGCTTCCTCATTCGCCTTTGGTAACGTCCAGGTTTCCGCGCCATAAAGAAGGGCTGGAATGATCAAGCTGTAATATAAAGCGAGCTTAGTCCTTCCAGAGAGGGCTTTATTACTTAATTGCCTCTTGAGCCCAAAGAAACAGCGATTGGCAAGAGTGATTCAGCGTTTGATTTCGTTACGTGCTACACCTCTTTTAAAGCAACGCCTTATATCTGACAATTGTAGAAATTGCATCTGGGCAATTATTAGTGAGTATGTGCTAAATTTATATTCAAGGGTCAGCATTGAACTCATCATTTAAAACATATAATTTGAAGCAAGCAATATATGTCCTTTCTAATGCCTGGGACAAAGTCTACAGTAATAGAGTTCACTTTGATGGAAGATTGCAATAATTACGACATAGATGATGTGCTTCCCTTGCACAAGATAGCAGTCTCTAAGAGCACGCGAAGTAGTAGACTCGTAATTAGATATGAAATGTTTCTATCCTCTACCGTCTATTTAAATTAATCGATTTGAACCTTAAAAGCAATTATTTGGAGTAAAGAAAAAGAATTCAAGCAATTGCTTAGAAATGTTTACAGAAAAACATGGTTCACATTTTATTTTTACAAAACTCACCAGGGTCAGTTGTCAATCAATGTATCGGTTCTCTAAAATCATTTATATTTTTTTATTTAATTCACGAAATAAACCATCCGCTTTGGTTTGTTAATAAGTGCAAAGTACTGTCCAATTTTATTTAGCTACATTATTCGGTCCACCAATTATTTGTCATACATACCGAATTTTATATAAAAGTCTAAAACAAACTTAATTGCTAAAGTAAATATAGTTTGACCTTTCTAATAGATCCGCATTTTTGCATCAATCTTCAGTTATATTTAACCTTAATCGTGTTTTGTTATTTAAAAACTCACTCAACAACGCTAATGACGCATTTTTAAAGAAGACACTAAATGTTTCAGGAACATTCGTCGAGAGTACATCCTGTAAAAAAAATTCATTAAAGAGGCGCACATTTTCATATTCCACTAATAAATATTTCTGAGAAATGACCTCTGCCACAATAAAGTAAATTCGTGTAGACTCAGTAAAGAGTAAATCGTAATAAAAATTTTAGTGTGAAGCTTTTGAAAACTAAAATCCTATCCGATTACACAACGTTAACATATAGCAAAATACGTACCTGTTGCTTGTAGACACGCATTAGTGCTCTGATCATCATACAAATATTAATTCTGTGTTCTCGATAAACATTTAATTACTAACCCACATTTATACAATAATGCAGTGGCAATAAGCCTTAAGAATAACAAACTTATAAAGATTAAGTACAGAAAGTTGTTGTGCGTGTAAAGCTAGCTGATTAAATGCCGGTAAAATAGAACATATTATCTCTTACGAGAAAGAAAACCATTTTGCACGCAAACATACGAGGTGAAATATAAGATCCACATAGATGTATACGGTCGTTGGTTCTAACTTTTCTTTCCACTTATGTGAGTAGCGTATACGTTTTTAAATACTTAGTTACACATAGTGAAACAAAGGCAGCAAAAAGTTTTGCGAAACAAGTTTTAAAAACCATCCAAAGCTCTGCTGAAGCATGGGATGGGAACACTCTTTTAACGCAAAAGTTTTACATCAAAAGGTGTCATGTTGCCCCGAAGGATATAGGATGTCATGCTCACATAAGTGGCAACTGCTTGACCAGATAGATTTATATATATATTTTATCTTATTTGAATATAACAGAGTAACATGTCACACTACAGTATACAAGAGTGTATTTATTTACTTTTTTTTTAATTTGAGACATAATTACTCTGCTAATGTTCACGAAACAGAAGTTGCACTTAATTTTTTAAAAGAAATTAATAACTTGTTCGCAAATTTCCAACTCACCCTTGCGGAATGTTACTTAAACGGAACCTCTCTAGCATTGACTCTTCCATACATATAACATGATTTTTTTTAGTTATGCTTTTAAACAACTTAGTTTGCTCTCTGCACCAAATATGAGTTCAAGCTTGCTTCTTAACCTTTACGGTTCATTAAATACCAAGTTTTATGTAAAATATGGAGAAGAGAGGGCGGTATGTACAATAAAAAAAAAGCTAAGCAGCAGTTGCAGTGGCTTCCTTCACCTTTCTCTCAGTTCATTCAATTGTACTTTTTGGTGGTAATATCTACTTTTTTTCAGTGTTTCCACAAGTTCATCGGCTGCACCTGTGCTGTAAAGAGATTTCACACATTATGTTCAGAAAAGAGAATCTTTGCTCATACTTCACTTTGCTTGGGTCATCAACCGTAGATCCATACGTATAAAAGACAAAATTTATTGTTGTCTATCTGAATTAGACATTTCTTATGTGATTGAGGGGTTAGCCTCACGTACAGGCTTTATTTGGTTTGGCGGGGTCAGTATATTACTTCTCACACAATTATTATTCTGATGGTTATCAAAGGTTCGTCAAGAGGAAGCTGTTTATCAACAAAACTTCTGCACTCACAGGGATTGCGTTGGCAATGTACCCGGTTAGGCGCAGTCAAGAAGGTTATTATACAGTTGTATGCCTTCATGCAGTAAATACACAAAAAAAAAAACATCGGGCATAAATAGAATCACTCTAGGCATTAAAGATGTTGTTTGAGATGAAACTCGTACTGCGTCATAAAAGAACAAAAAAAAAAAATATGAACTCATTCCAATTTAAAATACGAGTTACATTTAATTTTGCTTTTAAAACAGTTAAAATTAGGAGTTACTAAAAATATATTAAAGAATATGAAAATAGTTCCCATTTGCATTTTTTTCCAACTTTTCTCACATTAATAACTTTTCAAGAAAAACAGTTGAAGTACCGTCGTATAACATACGATTCATTCCGAATCAAAGAAATTTACTAAGCAACGTTTCCATAAAAAAAGACGAACGAAAAATTGACCTGAACACGAACCTTGAAATAAATACTCATATCTTTCATTACCACTCAACTTTTTGCTAGTCGTAAAATCAACAAACTCCACCACAAGGCAGTAAAACTTTTCCTGTAGACAGGGAGGACCTTCATTCATTGCCATTCATCGTAAAGCATACTCCTCTACATTTAATCCATCATCAAACTCGGCGTAATATTGACCTCATTTAGGGCCCTCATATATGCATATCCTAGAATCCTTGATTTTCCCGCACAATCAAGTCCAGAAGTGGGAAAGGATAAAAAATGTTTCATATAATGCACACTTCCTCCAAGAGTGGAAATGAGGGAGGATGACTGAAATTCATTCACCATCCCACAAACATGGCGGTGCAGAAGACTTTACGCAGTCTTTGATAGTAAAAACCGGAAATTGTGGAGGCTATCAAGTTCACAAAGTAAAATCGGTTTACTAATAAAAAGCACAAGTGCAAGAGGTTGGGGGAGGGCATACATATGTGGTTGTGTAAGTGCCCGTAAAATTCTATAAAGTCTAACAACAAGAAACACAACACAGAATGGTTGTTAGTCTCAATGGGAATAATGGCAAAACTAAGCCGACATCGTTTCTCACTTTTACGTACATATATGTATGTACCGCTTTTTACTCTTGTACCTTCAAAACCAAAAAGTGGGTGTTGTTGAACGAGTATATCGTGTACAAATATAGAGGCAAACGTTATACCTCGATTAAACGATGTGGTATCCTGGCGTTAACAATTTATTTTTTCTTTTGCTTTCTGAAAACTGAGTGTCTAATTTGCTTTCCCCTTATTTATTTTTTCTTGCCAACGTCTCTCATAACATAAAGTCTTGGACTTTGAACTGTTGCGGATTAGATGGCGGTTTTGTGCAAGTAGTTGACGTGGAATGAGGGGGAAAGTACTGAAGGAATGCGGCACATAGTTGAAGAATATTCTACCCAGAAAGTTGGTGCAGAAATTTGTTGTTTACAAAGTTTTCGAGTTATAATCTTGATCGATATGAATAAGGTATTGAGGATGGTATCGAAAGAAGTTTTTCCTATACAAGACGGTAGAGAGAATTCCACAATTTATGATAGGATTTAAAAAGTTTTCCTGGTATAAATATTTCAGATAAACCTTTAAAAAATACTTTTCTTTGCGTTTCACGCATTAAAACAGGGTTAAACGCAAGATTAATTCCTTCTTTTACCGTTTTGATGAATTTGTTGAACATATTTACATCATTTGCTGCTTATATATAATTACAGTACAGTATATTTATTTTAAGCTTGCTCAACGAGTTTCTATAATTCCTATAATATCAATAGTTACTAAGAAACTCAGACATAGAGAGGGAGGTTAGTTCAATATATTCTCTGTATCGGATTTAAATTCATGAAACATAAATTGCATATACGAGATTCGCAGGCTACGTACATTCGATTGTCAATTTGTTGTTTTGTTATGTTAGTACGCGAACATAATTTTACAGTTTCAGCTATATTACATATTTATATTAGTCGTGAGGGTATAAAAGTCATGCTTTTGCGTGTTCGGTGATTTCTCGCTGAAACATTATTTAGTAAGAATTAAGCATTATTAGTATTTATGTTTTATAAACTGTTGGTCTTGTGGATGCTCCGTGTGTTTATCCGAAAAGTAAAAGTTACTTGTAGGACAGAACTTTACTAAATCGACTGCTCGAAGCTACTGTTCCTACCGCCTGTATTTGTCATCATCATTATCTCTATTCCATATCCACTCTATTACATATTTGTATATATATATTACATTTTTATGACATATCTTTAACAATTGCTGCCACAATACTCCCCCTTTTAGAAGTGTCATTTCCTAAACGAAATTTGACTTTTCCTCCATATCGAGTTTTGTATTCCTGTTTTTCGCTGTTTGCTGTTGTTTATTATTGTATGTTTTCCGCTTCAGTTTTAGTGTCATCAGAAGTGATAAGGTGTGCTAATTTAAGCCGATCGATAGATATTTTCTTTTGAACATTATTAACATCTAATGTGAAGTATTTTGCTGCGCGATAGAAGACACGTGATGGGTGTTAGTATGATGGTTGGAGAGGTTTTCGGACCGCATCTGTACGAACAAAGACGAATGGTGAAGTTTTAAGATCTTTCTGTACGAAAACTTGCGATGCTTGCAAGTCTTCTTTGCCAATAAATCTGAATCTGAGAAATATGACAGGAAGAACTTCTGTCCAGCGTTCTGTATTGTGACCATTGATTGCCGCCTTGAGGTTACGATGCCAGCGCTCTATTAAGCCGTTTGATGCTGGATTGCACATGCTCGTACGTATGTGGCTGGCCCCCCTAATCGTGTACCCGGTATACCGGTGTGAAGTGAGTGTCAAGATACAAATGTCTCGATAGGGAATATTTGTTGTGAAAGAGCCCTTATTGTTTTTTTTTTTTTTTTTGTTTGCTACGACGTCTGTGAAAAATATTTAGTATACATCAAGTCATTGAACAGATAACATCATATTTTTTCATCGTGTTAAAAATGTCGAATTTTGTACCAGAAAGGGATGATTTGCGGAAAGCATTAATTTTTTGTTTTCATTTGAAGAAAAGTGCTGCAGAGTCGCATCGAATGTTTGTCGAGGCATATAATGATCATGCTCTATCAGAAGTAGCATGCAAAAGATGGTTTCTACGGTTCAGAAATAGTGATTTTGAAATGAAGAACGTGGAAGACCACTAAAAAAGTTTGAAGACGCCGAATTGCAAACGATATTGGATGGAGATGACACTTTGAGTCAAAAGCAAATGTCAGCAATGTTAAATGTAGCACAACAAACAATTTCTGACTACTGCTACTCGTGAGGGAACAGTAGCGCGCACAACACGAGTAGTTGATGAGCAAGCTAGGCCTTGGTCCCCCTTTGGACTGTAGCGCCAACAATTATTATTATTGATCGAGAAATGACCAGAATGGGCCAGAAGACACGGCAAGGTGATTTTGCTCCATGACAATGCACCTGCACACAAAGCAAAACCGGTTCAGGATACAATCATTTTATTGGCGTGGTATCCACAAATTGCCAGAAAGGTCAAAATGTGTAGAAAATAATGACCAATACTTTGAATAAAATGCTTTTACTTTCCCATTAATAATTAGTGTTTTATTTTCAAAAAAAAAAAAAAAACATTATTTTATACCGGTATACCTGATAAGATCTCTGAACAGCTGTGATGTAAACTGTCGCCCCCGATCCGTGGTTATTCGTATTGCCACTCCAAGCCTTGAGAACCTTGAGAGCCATTGCGTGTACAGCGTAAAAGCAACGTTCTTTGCTGTTTTGTCCGTCATTGGATATGCCTCTGACCAGCGTTTGTATCTGTCGATGCAGGTATGACAATAACGATATCCATTTGAAGTTGGCAACGGGCTTACGATGTCCACATCGATGTGTTCAAATCTTCTATTAGGGCGTGCAAACGATCATATTGGGGACTTGTGGCTATGTATTTTTGATTTTTGGTACGCCAAACATGACTTTGCCCACCGACAACAATCAGCTTCCACCCCTGGCCACGCAAATCGTTCGGCAACCATTTTTACTGTTTTGTTGGTTCCTGGGTAACTTAACGCGTGAATGCTGGTGAAACCCAACATTCGGAAGTTTTCTGTTAAGTAGGTTCGTACTGACGTTCTGAAAGAATCGCAGAAAACTTTTCGATCTGTACCTAGAACTATAAAAGACTTTACTTTAAGTGCTGTGTCGGATACTAACAACCTTTGTAAATTCTCGTCCGTTGCTTGTGCTTTTGATAACTCTTCGTAATTGATGGCGGCTGGTACTTGAATTGTGTCAATACGTGAAAAAGTATTGGCGACGATGTCCTCGCGTCCTGGAATGTATCGTATATCCTTAGTAAACTGACCAAGGATATTCAAGTGCCGTAACTGTCTGGGTGATGTTTTGTCTAGTTTTTGTTAGGATGCAAGATTTGTGGTCCGAGTATATAGCGAATGAACGACCTTCCAGCATATGGCGAAAATTGTTTACCACCTTGGAGGCGGCGAGTAATTCGCTGTCATATGTACTGTCCTTTGTTTGTGCGGACGTCAACTTTTCTGAGTAGAAACCCAATGGTTGCCATAATCCAGTACTTGTTAATTGCTGCAAAGTCGCTCCTACTGCTTTTTGCGATGCATCCACCATTAGTCCTAATTGAGAACCTTGTCGTGAAAATGCTAAAAGAGTAGAATTTCCCAAATCGGTTTTGCATTTCTCAAGAGCTTATTTGAGCTCGTTGTTCCATTGGATCGGCGTGATGTCATTTTTCTTATTGCCCTTAATGAGTTGGAAAAGTAGTTGTTGTTTTTCGGCCGCATTGCATCGCTTGTAAAAATTCACCATTGCAAAAAACTACGTAGTTCATTGACCGTCTTTAGATATGAGATTCTCTTTAAAGCTTCAATTCGTTCTGGTGGTGGTTGAATACCATTTTTGTCGATCATATATCCCAAAAAAGTAACGCTGGGCTGACCGGTTGTGCATTTTGATATGTTGATTACGAGTATATACTTCCGGAGCTTTTGAAACAAACGGAGGAGATGTTGCACATGCTGGTTGATGTCTTCAGATGCGACAAAGATGTCATCGCACAAGGATGTCGTTGCAAAATCAAAGTCTTTAAGACTTCGTTCATGAAACGTTGGAAAGTCTGCCCAGCATTTCTTAGTCCAAATGTCATGAGAATGAATTTGAACATGCCGAATGCGGTGGTTATTGCAGTTTTAGGGATGTCGTTTGGCTCAACCGGTATTTGGTGTTACGTTCTCTTCGGGTCTATTGTCGAGAAAATCTTTTTCCCTTCTAGCAAATGTAACGATCGAGTTCGGTAACAGCATTCAGGCGTCTTTAATCACCACACGGTTTCCACTCACCATTCTGTTTTCGACGAGGTGGAGCGAGGCGGCCCACGGACTGCGTGAAGGTTGGCAGATACCATGTTTTTACCATTCTTTTAGTTTTTTTTTGAGATATGCGGCGTGGATGGCAAAATAATGATGGATCTTTTGTAGCGATGTGATGAGTTACTTCATGTCGTGATGCGGTCGGTGACAAGGCACTGCGTGTGATGTTCCTAAACTCGAGTAGTAACTTCTGAAAAGGCAAAAACTTATCAATTGTTAATAGGTTAACAATTATGAGTTTCCGCGTAGATAAATTGCAGCAAGACGAATGTTTTGTTCCACAATCGACGAGTTTTTGTTTCTGAGGTCTACTTGGATCGAAATGTTGTAGGAAATCGGCACCAACAATCGGTTGGGAAACGTCAGCAATTATAAACAACCATTGAAATGAGCGCCTGAGTCCAAGAATAAGCGTGAGTAATTTTTCTCCAAAGGTTTTTATAGAAGTTCTGTTTGCCGCTTAAAGGAAATTTCGTTGATCTGGTAAGCTCCGTTAACATTGGCTGGGCGGTATGACTGATATACATATCAGTTCCGGTGTCAACGTGAAATTTCAAATTGGAATTGGTGTCGGTGATAAAGAGTCAGCGGTTTCTGAAGAAATCTCTGTCGATCACCGCCAAATGGGACAGAGATTTCAGTTTTCCGATTGGTGTTTGCATGGTGGGCGGCATTTGCGGACTGCGTAGTAATATTTCACGTGGTACCAGCAAATTTCTCCATCGCTTTTAGCAGAAGTGGTTTTATGAACTGACTCGTGTTGCGTAGCAACGATGTTTTAATTTCGGACATCTTGCGCGATAGTTCAGCTACTTGCATTTCCAATAAATTATTTCGAGGTGATATTATGGCTGCAGAGCACCCAGATATATGGGCACAGTCACTGACTTCGATGAAGCGACGAAGTCCATCGGTATTGTGGAATACAGGTCTAGGTCGTCTCTCGAAAAGACTATGGGCTTCCTCATCCGCCTTTGCTAACGTCCAACATTCCGCGCAATACAGTAGGACGGGGATGATCAAGTTGTTATATAAAGCGAGCTTAGTCCTTCGAGAGAGGGCTTTATTACTCAATTGCCTCTTGAGCCCAAAGAAACAGCGATTGGCAAGAGTGTTTCTGCATTTGATGATGTTGTTGTCCCTGTTTACCTCGGAGCCGAGATAGACGAAGTCCTTGACTACCTCGAAATTTCTGCTGCCTACTGTGACGCTTCGTCCGAGACGTCGATGTTGTGTGTCCTTCCTTGATGGCAGCATGTACTTTGTTTTGCCCTCATTTACCGCCAGACCCATTTTAGTCATTTCCGCTTCAATGCCAGCAAACGCCTCTAGCCATTGAACTAACTTCTGGAAGATCGTGGCTCTGGTGTTGACTTGAGAGTTACGCGCGATCTTCTCGAGGATGATGTTAAAGAAGTCACATGACAGTGCGTCGCCTTGTCTTAAACCTTTTGTGACATTGAAGGTCTCGGTGAGTTCGGTACCGACCTTGAGGGAGCAGAGAGAGTTCTCCATCGTCATCCTGCACAATCTGACGAGTTTGGTAGGAATGCCAAAACTAGACATGGCACTGTATAGCTCGTCTCTATGCACACTGTCATATGCAGCCGTGAAATCGACGAATAGGTGGTGAGTGTCAATTTGCATTTCTTTGGTCTTTCCCAGGATCTACCGTAATGTGAAGATCTGGTCTATTGTGGACTTCCCTGGCCTGAAACCGCACTGATAGGGACCTATCAGGTCATGGACAAATGGCTTCAAACGCTCACACAATACGGCAGAGAGGATCTTGTATGCGATGTTCAAGAGACTAATCCCTCGGTAGTTGGCGCAGTCAAAGGAGTCTCCTTTCTTGTGATCCGGGCAAACGACGCTTAGACTCCACTCATCGGGCATGCTTTCTTACGACCATATCTTACAGATGAGCTGGTGCATACGCCCAACCAGGTCATCTCCAGTTGCTTTAAATAGTTCTGCGGACAGTCCGTCCGCTCCAGCAGCTTTGTTCGACATCAGCTTGGATATTGCTATCTTCACTTCGTCTTAGTTGGGGGGACGGCATGCTTGTCTATCATCGTCCAAATTGAGTGGAAAATTCTGCCTAACAGCGAGATTTGGGCCGTCATCGCCGTTAAGTAGTCTGCAGAAATGATCCTTCCAAATTCTCAGCACAGACTGCGACTCTACTACAAGTTGTCCATTTTGGTCCCGGCAGGCATTGGTCCGAACCTTGTATCCTCCGGATAGCTGTTTTACCTTTCGGTAAAACGTTCGGACTTCATTCCTGCCAAAGCACCTTTCCACTTCCTCCTTCTGAGAAGCCGGTGCTCTTCCCTTCTTCTCTGTTCGTAGAGTTCACGAACAGCCCGCATTGTTAGACGCAGCGTCGCCTTATAGGCGTCTAGTTAAGCTGCGTGCGCTTGCTTGCACTCGTCGTCAAACCATGTGTTCCTTCTGGGTGGTGACGTGAAACCCAGCACATCAGTGGCAGCTTCTTTGGTGGCTTCTTGACAACGTTTCCATTCTTCTTCTATGCTTAGTGTAGGAAGCGTACAACTCAGAGCGAGTTTCAGGGAGACTCGGTCGGCAAAGTTCCCTGCAATCGGCTGCGATTGTAGCTTTTCGACGTCAAACCGTTTTTGCCTGTCTCGACTCCGTTGCTCTCTCGATATCCGGGTTCTTACCTTGGCTACAACAAGGTGATGATCCGAGTCGATGTGGATGAGTGTCGGACGTCGATCGCAATGTGATCAATCTGGTTGACGGTTGATTGATCAGGAGATCGCCAGGTTCCTTTGTGAATGTCCAGGTGGTGGGAACCCCGTGCTAGCCACAGTGAGGTTTCGCCCCGATTCACAGTCCAACAGCCTGTGTCCGTTTCCGGATGTGTTGTCGTGCAGGCTGTGTTTACCGATTACTTCAGCAAATATAACCTCCTTTTCCAGCTGAGCGTTGAAATCTCCTAGAACGATCTTGGTGTCATAGCTGGGGCATCGATCGTATGTTCTTTTTAGGAGATCATAGAAGTCATCCTTGATGTTGTCATTCTTCTCCCGAATTTAGCTTTGATGCGGATTGTCATGAGGCTTTCACTGGCGGGGTCGTAGCTCAAGACTTTTTGCCTAAGTCTGCCTCGAACAACGAATCCGCATCCGAATAAGCGCCGAATTCTCTCTCTATAGCAATTGTTGTAGCAGATATCGCAGTTCTTAATCGCTTTTATGCCAGGCCCATCCCATCGCCCTTCCTGGATGGCGGTTATGTCAGCTTTGTAGCTGTCAAGGGCCTCCACAAGTTGTTCGGCTGCACGTGGCCTATTAAGGGACCTCACATTCCACGTGCAAAACCGAAAATCATTGTCCTTTAAACGTTTGCGGGGGTCGTCAACAGTTGATCCGTCCTTATCCGAGGCATGTTGTTGTCTCTGAACTATCGTCAGTTTTACGTGGTGAGGAAGTTAACTTCACGCACAACCAACAGACCATTATTTAAACCCTCGGCCAGAGGGGTTCCCTGCATACACTGGTTCACCACAAAACGGATATTTCGATGGCTATCCAGGGGGCGCCGCGTGGAGGCTGTATGTCAACTTGACCTGTGCGCTGACGAGGATAGCCTTGGCAGCTCGCTATGTTGAGCGCAATCAACGACGTTACCTCGCGTGCATAAGAATTTGTTCCAACCAAATCCTTGAAGAGGCAGTTACAAACTGAAAAAGGAAAGCACGGACGTAGAAATTGTAAACTGAACCTCACAAATTTACTTTATATGGAGCAAAATGCGCCATTTGAAATAAATTGTTTATTTGGAAAAAGGGAACACCAAGAAACCTCATTGATATGTTATCACTTTATAAAACATCAAGGAGAAATATAACGATATGATAAGCTTATTACCTCACTTACCACCTATTCACCATAAGCACATCATATGTTAGCCGTAAGTTTAAAACATATTTTTATTGTATTAAAAGATCTCAACAAATTAATTAAAATTTTTATATTAATAAAACTCGAATAGACACACTGGCCAACAGATAATGGCCAGATATGGTCTGGTTGATTGTATTGCGAATATTAGCTCACACATAATATTGAACATGAGATTAATTATAGAATGAAGGATGGTGCTCTTGCAACTCGCTGCTTATTTCTTGCGGACATATGACATTATGGACTTATTGGAACAAAACATTCTTTGCATACTCGTGTGTTAAACTAGTTAAAATAAGGGAAAGTAAGAAAAGGAATATGAAAATAAAAAACAACATCATTTTTTCTGCAATCGTTTTATGAAAACAAATGATCAGCTAAGCAACGCTCAACATAATGCCAAAAGTTTAATTTATTGTTACCGATAATAAACTGTTATAGGTTTTGGGGGCATGGGCCTGTCCACGTGGGGTAACGTTGTTGATTGAGGTCAACAAGGCGAACCGCCAAAACTATCTTCGTTAGCGGACTGGCCAAGTTGACATACAGCCTCCACGCGGTGCCCCCACATCACAACACCCGTTGTTGAGCTACGACCCCGTCATCGAACACCTCATGACAATCCGCATTAAGGTTAAATTCGGGAACATCAGTCTAATTTGCGCTCACGCCCCGACAGAGGAGAAGGATAACAACACCAAGGATGACTTCTATGATTTCCTAAAAAAGAACATACGATCGATGCTCCAGCTATGGCACAAAGATCGATAGGAGATTTCAACGCTCAGCTGGGAAAGGAGGTTATATTTGCTAGAGTCATCGGTAAACACAGCCTGCACGACAACACATCCAGAAACGGACTCAGGCTGTTGGACTTCGCCTCGGGGCGAAACCTCTCTGTGGCTAGCACGCGGTTCCCACACCTGGACATTCACAAAGAAACCCGGCGATCTCCTGATCAATCCACTGTAAAGCATTGATCGATGTCCGAACTTTCTGAGGTGAAAATTCGGATCATCACCTTGATGTAGCCAATGTAAGAGTCCGGATATCGAAAGATCAACGGAGACGAGACAGGCCAACACGGTTTGACGTCGGAAAGATACAATCGCAACAGATCGCTAGGATCTTCGCCGACCGAGTCTCCATGAAACTCGCTCTGTGTTCAACGCTGCTTATACTGACCATAGAAGAAGACTGGAAATGTTGTCAAGAAGCCGTCACAGAAGCTGCTACTGATGTGCTGGGTTTCACGTGACTACCATGAATGAACCCATGGCTTGACCACGAGTGCAGGAAAGCACATACAGCCAAACAAGGCGTCTATAAGGCGACGCTGCATCGAAAACCGAGGGCTGTTTGTGAGCTCTATGAACAGAGAAGAGGGGATGAGCACCGGCTTCTCAGAAGAAAAAGGAAGGAGCGTGAGGAGGAATGAGCGTGAGAAAAGGAAGGAACGTGAGGAGAAATGGAAAGGTGTTACGGAAGGAATGAGGTCCGAAAGTTTTACCGAAAGGCAAAACAGCTATCCGGAGGATACAAGGCTAGCACCAAGGCCTGCCCGGACTAGACTCCACAACTAGTAGTAGAGTCGCAGTCTGTGCTGAGAATCTGAAAGGATCATTTCCGCAGACTCCTTAACGGCGATGACGGCCTAAATTCCGGTATTAGGCAGAATGTTCTACTCGATTTGGAAGATTATAGACAAGAATTCCGTCCCTCCGACTTTGACGAGGTGAAGATAGCAATATCCAAGCTGAAGTTGAACAAAGCTACTGGAGCGGACGGACTGTCCGCAGAACTATATATATATTATGATTAAAGCAGCTGAAGATGACCTGGTTGGGCGCATTCACCAGCTCATTTGTAAGATCTGGTCGGAGGAAAGCATTCCTAATGAGTGGAGTCTCAGCGTCATTTGCCCGGTTCACAAGTAGGGGACCCCTTTGACTGCACCAACTACCGAGGGATTAGTCTCCTTAACATCACATACAAGATCCTCTATGCCGTATTGTATGAGCATCTGAAAACGTTTGTCCATAACCTGATAGGTCTTTATCAATGTGTTTTCAGGCCAGAGAAGTCCACGGTACATCAGATCTTCACTTTACGGCAGATCCTGGAAAAGACCCAAGAAATGCAAGTCGACAATCACCACCTATTCGCCGATTTTAAGGCCGCATATGACAGTGTAAATAGAGACGAGCTATACAGTACCATGGCAAGTTGTGGCATTCCTACCAAACTCGTCAAGGTCGGTAACAAACTCACCGAGACTTTCAATGTCAAAAAAGGTTCTAGAGAAGGCGACGCACTGTCATGTGACTTCTTTAACATCATCCTCGAGAAGATCGCACGTAACTCACAAGTCAACACCAGAGCCACGATCTTCCAGAAGTTAGTTCAATGGCTAGAGGCGCTTGCTGGCTTTGAAGCGGAAGCGGGTAAAATGGGTCGCACGGTAAATGAGGGCAAAACTAAGTACACGCTCTCATCAAGGAAGGACACACAACATCGACGTCTCGGACGGAGCGTCACACTAGGCAGCAGAAACTTCGAGGTAGTCAAGGATTTGGTCTACCTGGGCTCCGCAGTAAATAGGGACAACAACATCAGTACCGAAATCAAACGCAGAATCACTCTTGCCAATTGCTGTTTCTTTGGGCTCAAGAGGCAATTGAGTAATAAAGCCCTCTCTCGAAGGTCTAAGCTCGCTTTATATAACAGTTTGATCATCACAGTCCTACTTCGTGTCGACTGTAGCGCCACTAGAAGAAGAAGAAGAAGTTGTATGTTATATTATATGTACTTTAATTTGAATATTTAATTGACTTGTTTGCAAAAATGTATGACTATTCGTAGTATTTGAGCAAAGCCACTGTGGTCTAAGATTTAGTGACTGAGTGGCACATTTTTTTAGCGCAGGCCATAAAAATTCTATATCCAAACTGACGAAGACTTGTGTGTGGATATGTTATGTCTGAGTTTAAAGTTCTTATGCAGCCTTGTACATAAACGAAAATGGGGTGGATTTCATTAAAAAGATTTTAGAACCCTTATAGAGGAGGGGTTAAATATTTTTTACACAAGGAGTCTGATAATTTAACAAACAATTGTATAAAGAGAAATAAAACCAAACTCAAACCAACTCAATTTTGCACATAATGACAGTGAGAATAGGAACGATGTAATTTGTTTGTGGACAGTTAACAATAGAGATGCTGTGCAAGTCTTGTATTCCGAAGGGAGCGAACATAAAAATTTGTTCAGTTCTGAGGAGAAGTTGTAAACAAAAGGTATAATAAGAGTGGGAAATTGATCACAGATAACACAGTAAATAATTGACCAACCTCCTCTGCTTATAACAATAAAAACTGTAAAATTAACCCAAATTTAAACAAATACAAATTACAAAATTGAAAAAAAATATAACGAGTAAACCAACATGTCAAAATGATGTAACACAACAAGTTCTTATATTAAAAAGCCTTTCGGTAAATATTCATGTTTTTTCCTTTTAATTTGAAAGACAATTTTCGTGCAACTAAGAACAGATTTACAGAAAAAAATTGTAATGTAATTTAATTTGTATAAGACTATATAATTGCTAAATACTTCAACTAAGGACTGTAAGCTATGCAAACTAAATAACATTTTTTTAACATACTAATCTATCCTACTTGCCAACCCATCCTACCTAACCATACCTAAATGTAAATTGGCAGTAGGGAACCAACAATCAGCTTTTCAAGCTGACAGCAGCTGGCGCACTTGATGTGGCTCTAGCCACCAATAAAAGTGCCTATCCCTTTCCTCCTCATATCTGTCGCTAATGGGGATGGATGTGCTGCTCTCATAGAGCAGCCACTTGTCCACTGTTCGTTTTACGACGTGGTAGAGAAGTGGACATGCTTCTGCATCCTGGATAAGGCCAAGGCGGTCCAGATACAAGAACGCTTCCGGCGGAATGAATCTACTTCGGCGAGCGCTCTCATGGTATGCGTCGTTTGGATAGTAAGCTCTGAATATTAGCTCGTTTTCCGAGGTAATTGCTCATGCAACATGTCTTCGAATAAGCTTAATAATAAAGTTTTCCAGCCTATTCACGTTTGCTGCATTGTACAAGATTTCATTAGCACAGAGCTTCCTGCACTGAGATTCTGGGGTTGTGTAGATCTTAAGGCAAGCCCGAAGACATTGCCTCTCGAAGACCCTCATCCTTTCCATCACTGAAGGACTCAAGTTGAGTCACACCTGACAGCCATATATCATACACGTACTAACTAGTCGTGGCTGTCTCATATTACAGTTGATACTTATATTAAAAATAACGTCGGGCACACCCGTTTACCAAACATCGAAACTTTAATTAAAACTTTCAAATTTAAGTGTGTATACAATTCTTGTAATAAATTCGAAATTAAACTTTTCTGCATCCAAGTCAACATGCTGCTATATTCTGAAACTTGTTAAGTTTTTCAATCATGTTTTTTATATCATAATAAACCTGAAATGATTAGTGAACATCTTATAATAACTCTTCCAAACGATTTTGGGCTTCAGAGTTTTTTTTCCCACACGCCCAAGTAGGATGGAAAAATATGTTTTTTTTTGGTTCCAGATTCAAACTTTTATTCAGTCACGTCGAAATAGTTTCCTTTTGTTACATGCTTTCTTTATCAGCTGAGATTTGTGATACTTAATTAAGGCGCCTTTTGATATAACCATTATTTCTTTCTATACACAAAGAACTGCCAGCTTGACCACTCGTTAAATATACAACTGCGTTAATATGGTCTCGGAATATTGCGGATACCCATGGCGTCGTTTGGGAATACTTAATGGAATTAGCAATGAGAATGGAGGGCAATTACTCCAACAGCTTGTCCGAAAAATTATTGTTATTATTTTTACTTTTATTGCATTTTTAGTGGGCAATTCTCGGTGAGAAAACCAACAACACCTTAAGGACAATTTCATTTCACATCTCTTGTTTTATATAGTTTCACATTTATATTCCCAGGAGTATTGCTTAGTTTCCTCTCATATGATATTAGTACATACACTTAACTTTGACAACTAAAAAAATTCAAGAGAACACAAAAAACAACAATTTCTTCCCTTTCAATTAATTTCTTTCAGTAGCTATAATATAATATATTATATATATTAAATTTGTAAGAGAAAAATAGTTAATGTAAAAATTGTACGGACAAGTTGTTCACGACACTCTGAGATGTGTGGGAGACGTGGGTTTGCACCTCTTTCTGAAATGTTCTTCAGAAGAGTTTGCACAGTATATGCGTCCCTTTAATTTAAACGAATTGGGGCCATATACCATATAATAAGATACTGACTGTTATAGTAAAATTTTCCATAGCGCCTGTTTCATTTTACTTTTACTATTTCTTTGAATTATACCTACGAAATGCATAATATGAATTGCAAAGAAAACTTATATTTTCCGTCATTTTTGTTTTATTTTATACGTAAGGCATTCTGCTTACTATTGAGTTTTCATATTTAATAATCTAATTTCCATGAAAAAGCGTTAAAACGACACGTATAACTACGTACAACAGTTTTAGGACACAGAAAAGATACTCTGTTAGAGCAAGTCAGATTCAGATTAAGAGATTGGTAGGTGTGTGTTTTTTAACGTTCTTAAGAACAAAATATTTACAGTTATGTATATGTGTTATATTTTGCTCGTCATGTCTTAATTCAGCGTTGTCACGAAAAACATTACATTATCACGTTTTTTTCCAGCGTATAATAAAACAATATAAGCCGAAAGTAGTAAAGTAATTTTCTTTACACAATATATGAAATTAATAGAAATCTTTAAAATATTTAGTTAAATAAAATACATATATATTCTAGTGAGTCGTGTAATAGTGCAAATCATTAAAATATAAATCAAATTTTACTCTACCATCAAGCATGAAAATTACAGTTAAAAAAAAACCTGTATGAAAGATTAAGATTGCGCAAAACTGTGTATTTAGATACACTGTATATTTTATTATTTATTATTGTATATTTTCAAGCTTAACTTAAACAAAATATTCTTTTTAAACTTATTTAAAAAACAGAGAAAACGTCCTTACATATCGTGTTATATTATTATATATTGCTAGAAGGACATAAAATTAAACATTTAATGTTTCTCTTAACGATTTTCTGTAAAAGTAAAATTTGGTAAAGAATTTTCATCCATCATGTTATTTGATTAATTAACTCTGGGCAAAATTAATACTCTTTGCCATTGAGGTTTGAAAACGCTGACTTTACGAAGTTATCCTTTTATATTTCGGCATTGGGCAACCGTAGTGTTGCAATCTGGCAACTGCCAGCTCTATCGTAAAGTTTGACATATTTGACGTTATACGTACTCAGAACGTTTTGACATACGAGCACTATTTCTGTTGTTTACAGTAACTTAAAAAATTCATCTCGCCCAAAAAATGGAATTAAATCATGAAAATTTCGTGAGATTATTTTTTACAACTTTTGACGTGGATTAATTCAACAACAGTGCATCGATGAACTTAATTCAATTTTTGGCGATGAAGCTCCATCAAGGACCAGTATTTATCGATGGTATGGTGAATTCAACCGAGGTCGTAGTTTACTCCAAAACGATTTTCGTGAAGGTTGTCCAAAATCAGTTATTGTAACGGAAACCATTGATGCTGTGCGCCAACCGATATTGCAAGATCGTCATGTGACCGATATTGCAAGATCGTTATGTGACCTATCGTGCGATTGAGACAACCGTAGGCATTAGTGGGACCAGCATATATTCAATATTGAATGAACATTTGACCGTCAAAAAAATTTGTTCGTGTGGGATCTCACACAATTTGTTAATCGCTCAAAAAAAGACTCATGTCGATTAGTCGAAAGAAATGCTTCAAAAATATAATTGCAGTGCTTCGAAACACGTCTATGACATCGTGACAGGTAATGAATCGTGGATTTACGCGTATGAGCCCAAAAGTAAACAGCAGTCGATTGTATGGGTGTTTCAAATTGACCCAAGTCCAACAAAAGTTGCTCGGGAACGAAGCACTTCCAAGCAAATCTGTTAACTTGCCTGTTTTTTCGGAAAAACTGGACACATCGCAACAGTACCACTAGTACAACGCAGAACAGTCAATTCTGAGTGGTACACAACCATTTGTTTGCCAGTTGTCTTCCAAGAAATCAGGAAAACCAACCGCCGAAGACGGATCACTCTTCACCACGACAATGCGAGTTTTCACATTTCGCCTCAAACAATTAAATTTTTGAGCACTCAAAACATCGATTTGATGAGTCATCCGCCGTATAGTCCTGACTTGGCACCAAATGACTTATTTTTATTCCCGAACGTAAAAAATAAAATGAGAGGACACCTGAAGAAGCGGTTGATGCGTTCAGAATGCATGTTTTGGAGATACCTCAATCAGAGTGGCAAAAGTGCTTCGACAATTGGTTCAAACGCATGCAAAAGTGTATAGATCTTAATGGGGAATATTTTGAAAAACAATAAAGTTATTTTCGGTGATTAATTTTTGTTTTTGTTCTCTAATCCCGAAATATAAAAAGCAACCCTCGTATTGGAAAAAAAGAAGACAAATTTGAAGACACGGGGTAGCACTTGGATTATAAAAATTACCTCATTATATTTTTGATTTAATTCATAATTCAACAGCAAAAGGACCACTGAACATAGTTGGTTGCGAAGGTATTAAGTTCCATTGTGCAACACGCCGTCTTTCCAATTTATTATCTTGTTTTGAATTTCCTCGCATTTTACTAAATAATTTCTGCCACACGACGGTGCACGTGCATATTATTTCAGATATTAGTTGTCGAGGTAGCAGTTGTGGTTGACGTATTTGGTATACATCAACGAGAATGAAAATATTCAATTACATACCGTGTCTAAGTAACCATATTGTTATGGTGACGAGAACTTAGGTGTAATAAATATCCTATCAACCCTTATAGAGTATATAAGGTAGACATTCAAAGTTTTACAATATCTCTAACGTATTATAATTGCATGGGGCTCCCTGCTTCTATTTTACTAAAGTTGGTAAATATTTATTTATTTATTATAAAGTTGGTAAATATTTATTTACTAAAATTCTAAATATCTCTATAAATGCTCGAAATTATGGGTACCGGAACATGGGCCAGCTGTGAGTTTTCCTTTTATGGTACCCAACATGCGAATATGATTCTATATGAAATATATTTCCATTATAATTGATTTAAGATTATTCATTTTTGTTATCATTTTTAAACAGATATTTTGAGCTAAGTCAAGTTGCCACCAATTTTATATCTGATATACTTACTAGATTTCGAGTATCAGTTCCTCGAATTTCGAATGCAACGTACTTGAATTGTACACTCAATGCACTTTAACATACAACATCAGTCGTCCACAGACCACCGTGGTGTAAGTACGTGATTCGACTACGCGAGAAAAAACGAGCAAAGATTCTAGTATAGAACAAAACCATTAAATCAGAAAGGTTTGGTAGCTCGGGTGTTAAGCACAAGTGCGGTGAGCCAATAGTCCCCGGTTCGAATCCGGAGGAAAGTAAAAGAATTTTTTTTTTTTCCAATTAAAACATTAATAGAGACACAAAGTGTGAAAAAAAAAGTGAAATGGAGAGTGACGAGCGACCCGAGCTCAGTAAATCGGGTGATTTCAAAACACCGGTGGCCGGGACATCAGGCCACCTAACCAGTGACGGTAGCATCCGCGTGGCTAGCCCCATGAGCGGAACTGCCGATTTAAAAAAAAGAAGGAAGAGGGCGCAGCCGCAGCACAACCTCACGAAGCGTCGGACGACAGCAATGACGTCAGATGAGGAAGCGGTCGCAACAAACAAAGTTGGGGTAGTTGCGACCAAAAAAACTACGCCAACAAAACCAACAGGAACCCGAGCAACAACAAAATCGTCTTCAACTGCAATCCCAATCGACATTGATGCCCTCCAATGTGAATCGGAGGGCAACGAATGCCGTTTTTCATATAGAGGGAGTGAAAACTCCTTCCAAGTGCTGGCCACATCGGATGCCGACGATGAGGAGGAGCAAATAAGAGAGGAGGAAACTAAGCTGAAAAAACTCGACGAGGAAAGAGCGAAGCTCGACGCCCACATCAAGTTCCTCTATGAACATTCAACGTCGAGGAAAGTTGCAGAGAAAGCAGCAAAACAAAAGGAGCAACAGAGCGAAGTTCTCAAGCTGCAACAAAGACGGAAGCAATGTGTCGAGCAGCAAAAATGTCAAGAACCGCTGCCGTCCACATCCAAGGCAGCGCAACGTCTACAGGAAGCTCAACAGGAGCTCAAATTGCAGCAACAGCAACAGAAGCATACACGTCTACGAAAAGAAAAGCAGCAGCAGCCAAATCAACAGAAGCAGCAGCAGTCACAGCAGCAGAAACAACAGCAACCGCAACAGCAGAAGCAACAGCAGTCTCAGCAGCAGAAACAACAGCAACCGCAACAGCAGAAGCAACAGCAGTCACAGCACCAGAAACAGCAGCAGAAACAAGATGAGCCCCAGCAACAACAGCAGAAATCGAAGGTCCGTTGCCCACCTATAAACGTCTTCGGCATGGGGACAAACGAGCTAGAGACCCTATGTGAGTTGGCCTTAGAAAATAATACTTATTATATAAAATATAAGACTCCACAAACCCACACCGTTCATTGCCTAACAATGGACGGATTTAAATTTATTAAAGAAAAATTAGCGGCATCGAACGCCGATTATTATACATACACCCCCAGAGGAGAAAGGCCACAGTCTTTGCTCCTCAAAGGCATAAATCCTTCTACAGATCCGAAAGTCCTCCTCGACAAGCTGCGACGAGTTGAAAGCGACGAGGTCCATTTCGTAGGGGTTAAGCCTTTTATCACTGCGGCAGCGAAAGCGAAGAAGAAGGCACTTCCCTTCTTCTTAGTCCAGGTAACCCAGGGCACGAAAATTGACAACCTACGAAAAATCCGTTTCGTAGGTGGTTTTAGTGTTAAATGGGAGAAATTAAACAAAACTGACCACGTACTTCAATGTGCGAAGTGCAGAAGGCTGGGGCACGTCGCGGAGAACTGCAATATGGAGTTCCGCTGCGCACGTTGCACATTCAGTCACAACAAAGGGGAATGTCCTTTAGGTATGGAAGAAGTCGAGGATAAGGCGCTCCTTAAATGTGTACTCTGCGGAGGAAATGGACACCCCGCAACCTACTTGGGGTGTCCACGAATAAAAGAACTCCGGCAGAGAGTAAAAGAAACAAGGAACGAAAAAAAGGTAGCCGCTAGGCCAGCTGCCCGTGCTCTGACTACCACCGTTATGCCTGGTGTCTCCTACGCCCAGATGGTGTCAGGCAGACAACCGGTACAACGGACAGTGCCAAAGGCTGCCCCGGCTCCAATGGCCAGGCAACCTGAAGCAGACCCCTCCATAAGGGATGTACTGTCTTCCATCAAGTCGATGCAAGCGCAGATGATTGCCTTGCAGAAACAGATGGTCGAACTACAGACCAGTTTCCTTGCGCAGACGGCTAGAGTAGATTTCCTCTTCTCTCAGCTGCCTGCAAACAAGCGCGCTCAGATATAATGGGCTCGCGCGAGGTAAGAACCCTTAAGATCCTAGCAGTGAATGTTAATTCGCTGATTAGGATCGAACGAAAACTAACGCTTGCTAATTTATTGCAAACCCATAACCCTGATGTGCTGATGGCTAGCGAAACTAAGCTTAACCAGACGCGCAACCTCAGGTACAAAAATTACCATATTATAAGAAGGGACCGACCCCAATCCACTCGAGGTGGCGGAGTCGCCCTTCTAATTAAAAAGAATATTAGTCATAAGGTCATATATAACAATGAAGTTAGAAAGTCTGGTGTGCTAGAAGCGGCCATCGCACGCATCTCTCTCCAAGGTGGAAAGAAGTTGTTTGTGATCGCTGCATACGCATCAGAACCTCAAAATCCTAACTTTCTTTCGGAGCTTGAGGCTCTCTTCACCAGCCTCTGCTTGAACTCGGAAGAAAACTTTTATATATTAGCCGGGGATTTGAACGCCAAACACGGTGAATGGGGTAATAATGTTCCAAACGAGAGAGGAAATGCTCTCCTAGAGTGGATGGAACAAAACAATATTGAGTTCCGACTGGATTTGCTAGCAACCGATAGACCATCATTTCCTAGAAGTGGGTCCTATCTGGATGTGATGCTAATCGACAGACGACTAACTATACGAAACGGGGAGCGACATACGAGGAACTGTTTAACTACGGTCGAGTACGACAGTGACCACTGTGGTCTCGCCGCGGTTATTCAGCTCCCGAATAAGCTGGAGGAACTTGAGGAATTTGTGCAAACACATCCTTATAATTACAATAAGGTGCGCTGGCCACGTTTCGCTAGAACCTTAGCCAGAGAAATAAGTTCGAATGTGGTCAATCCTCCTACGAACAGAAACCTTACGAACGAAGAGGTTGATGGCTACCTCACTCAAATGGACGAAGTCATTAAACGAACAATGGACAAAACTATCCCGAAGATAGCACAAACTGATGATGGCGACATCTATCGGAATGCTACGATCGATGCACTTCACGTGCAAAAAAGTATACTCCTCTCAAGACTCAAACTCTTATACAGGAGATTTACAGATCCACAGAATGCGGAGATTCGCTGTCTGAAGTCACAGATCAAAGTACTCCAACAGTTAATCAAACATAATTACAGACTAGCTGTAAGCTTGCACTGGGGCAATAAGATTCGAGCTGTAAGATCTAACAACCCGAGCATGTTCCCGCAAGTAAATAAAATCTTTCGGAGGAAAGACCATAATGACATTCAGAGCATTCGACTTGACAGAACAACAGACAACGCGAACCTACTTACTTCAGTTGGCATCGATCCTGATAGGGCTGTGCTTGACAACGACTTTTTTGTAGTTGAGGATCCCCAGGAGAAGGTGAAAGCAATTGGTGCTGTCTTCCAGAGAGTGTATACGGTCAACGAGACTCGAAATCCGAATCACGATCTGGAGAACAGAGCCTTGCTTAACCATGTCTCTCTTCGGAATGAAATAAGTCAATGGCGATCCGAGAACCTTGGTTTCACCAGGTTCAGTGACGATTTTCCGGCAAATAATGTCGTCGCCGATGATGGAAACAACTCCATCCTTATTTCAAAAAATGAACTCCAAGGTATCCTCAACTCACTGAAAAAGAAGAAGTCAGTGGGAATAGATGGGATACCAAATATTGTTCTGCGCCATCTACCCTCTGAGGCGGTGGACGTATACACAACTCTGTTCAACAATGCGCTGAGTAATGCATATTACCCGGCTCAGTGGAAAACAGCTGTGGTACAGCCAATTCCGAAACGGGGCAAAGATACCTCCATCCCGACGAATCTCCGTTCTATAAGTCTTCTTCCGTGCATAAGCAAGGTATTCGAGAAGATAGTCATTAGAGCTCTGAAAGGATGGGTTGAGGAAAAACAATTAATACCGGAAAACCAATTTGGCTTCAGGGCGGGGCACGACACTATTCATGCCGCGTCTAAATTGGTTTCCGACATTCAATGGAATAGAAATAAAACACAGTGCACAGGAGCCTGCTTGATCGACATGGAAAAGGCCTTCGACACCGTATGGTTAGAAGGGCTCTTCCTCAAGTTGGTCAGGCTTGGCATCCATAAAACATTGCTATATATGATCTACGACATGGTAACAGGTAGGAAGTTCGTTGTAAAAAATGGCAACGAAATTTCCACCACTGTGTTCCATATAAAAAATGGGTTGCAACAAGGGGCGGTGGGTTCGCCGATCTTGTTCACTATATTCACTAGCGATCTTATAGGTTCTATGCCTAACATGATAGCGTTTGCCGATGATCTTATCGCGTACAGATCAGGTCCGAAGGTAGAAGAAATAAACGGTTTGTTGCAGAGTGACTTCGATGCAATTCAACGATTTTGCGACGACTGGAAGTTGAAGATCAACTACTAGAAGTGTGAAACTATCCTTTTCAGAACCCCGTTGTCCAGAGCCTCAAGGGACACGAAATTGAACTGGCGCAAGTTCGGCATAGTTGATCCACTGGGACGGCCGTTGTCCGTGAAAAATGTAGTAAGATATCTAGGCATCTGGTTGGACCAGTATCTATATGGTGATATCCATGTAGATACAGCTCTGACCAGGGCTAAGAATGCCTTCGCTATGGCAAGAGGACTGTTTTATAGCAGTCAACTTGACACCAGAGTGAAGGTAATCTGCTACATGGCCCTCATCAGGCCAATCATGGTATACGGTTGTCCTGTGTGGTTCAACGTGAGTCCTTCTCAGATGGAAAAGATGAGGGTGTTCGAGAGGCGGTGCCTTCGAGCCTGTCTTCGTTTATATCGAACACCAGAATCTCAGTACAAGAAATTCTACCCCAACGAGGTTCTGTACAACGAGGCACACCTTATAAGAATAGATAATTTTATTATTAAGTTGATTCGGAGTCACACTGCTCGAGCCATGACTTCAACCAACAGTCTGATCTTTGGGGCTTACTACCCTAACGTAATGTACCACGAAAGGGGACGCCTCAACGGCTTTATTCCACCTGAAGCTTTCCTCTACTTGGACGCGAAAGGCCTGATACAAGATGAGGATGGCTGCCCTATCATCTTCCATGTCGCACGCCGAACAGTAGAAAGGCAACTTCAATACGAGCCGGACGTCGCTCGCAGCCACGGGGATCTCCTACGGTTCAGTAGAGCGATTTCTGCCCGAGACAGAGCAGTAACAGACAAAGAACGGCATTTCTACTGGTGGCTACACCATAACCAGCATTCGATGCCGCTAAATACTTAAAGTACAAAATGGTATAGTTGAGTCATAAGGCCAACTCACATAGGCTAAGGTAGATGTAAGGAGTAACATAAAAAAAAGAAAATTAAAAAAAAATAAAATACAAAAAAAAAAAACAAAAAAAGTAAAAAATAAAACCAAAAAAACACAAAAAAAGGTGCATCACGGCGTATTAGATATATATGTTAAGCATATAAATAACACATACGCCCTGGTGCACGCGTCCGTATTTTTACGGACATAGTTAAGTTAAGACATAAGTTAAGTTCCGTAAATTAATTTTATGGATTGTAGATTTAAGTTTAAATCTAGGTTTAGGTAGTTTAAGTAGATATAAGTTAGGCTAAGCAGCACAAAAAACACATGAAGTCCAAGTTTTTCCTTTATTTTTCTTGGAGAAATAATAATTATACATATATATTTTAAGCATTAAATCAGATGTTACTAGAATCCGAAAGGTATTAGAAAAATCAAATCCGTAGGTTAGCTTAGAGTACTTGTAGAGAGTCAGTAAGTTAGAATTAAGATCATTAGATTTCATTAGTAAGCTAGTTTTAAGTATTTTTCTGTCTAGCATGTAAGACATTGAATTTGGAAAAAAAATGCATTAAAAAAAAAAAAAAAAAAAAAAAACATACAACATAACAACATAACTAACATGAAAAGAAGAAAACTCAACGAAAATATAAGAAAACTGTAGAAAAGAATTATTTTTCTAAGTTTATAGTTTGTAAGATAACGTGATTATATCAGACTTTTATTTCTTTTTCCATGCCTCGTGTAAAACATCCTCTCTTTGAATTGCTAAAAAAAAATTCAAGGAAAACTTACTGCCTATGAAAATGCTAATTATAGTTCGCCGCTCGGAGATGGTAACAATCTGCAAAACTTGTTAAATAAGACAAGTTGTTGTTTCAAGTTGCTCCGCAAATTCTTAATAGCAGTGGCATTTTTATTTTAAAAATGTCCCTTAATTTGTCGCATTTTAGGTTTACGATAGGACAAAATGTATTGTACTTTATATCACAAGTAAACTTCAATTTGAACATATGACTGAATATATGTTTGTAATACGGTTCATGGAAGTATTGTTCGCTCACTAATGGTTTTGAGGGCTTAAAGCTCCTTAGAATACCGACGTTCTTTGGTTTTTAGTATTAAGTACATTAGTAATTCCACTAAATCATTTAGAGACTTTCTTATGCAGAAATGTTTAAAACGTTCTGCAGTACAAGGCAAATTGAATTTGAACCTATAGTGAAATATTGCTGTGCATTGGAGCAACACTTATCGAGCCGTATGCTTCTTCGTCAAAGGATACTTTGACACTGAAGCACTAACATATTGTATGGGTATACACAGTAGTATATTTAAAAGGGGCTTGAATCTAAGGTTTATGGGTTTTTACTTGGATCCCTGTTGAGTGTGAAAATTATACATCTCAAATCGAAATTTTATTCTCGATGGTTCTTGCTTTAATTTGTGCGAAAAAGCAAATAATGTTTGCTCGAGGAAAAAAACTTACACTGCACAGTTTATTCGTTTGTTGTTTATGTACTTTACATAACAGTTACTATTTTTATATACTATATGTTCTATTTAATTATTGGTGTATTATGCTGTGGCCTCCGTGGCGTAGTGAGTAGAGTGCGACGCTCACACACCGAAGGTTCAGATTCGATTCCGGCTGAACACCTCAAATTTTGAACGGCACCACCTCTTTCGATCTGCTGACAGCACTCGGAGAAAAGTCTGTCGGAGTTAGCAAAAACTGTAGGTCCGCTCTCTTAATGAGAGAACAGTAAGAGTACGAGTAATTGATGAGCAAGTTAGGCCCTGGTCCCCCTGTGGACTGTCGTGCCATACAATAATTATTATTGTATTAAGCTAAATACAAATGGTATAAAGCCTTTTTGCAACTTATACACAAAATTATGTTTATAAGACTTTTGATCTTATGACGTTTAATCTTAATCAAATGATTGGCCCATTTGGACTTACTTTCCCAAAAGCACAAAACTCTTTGGCATAAAATGTTTCATGTCTGCTGGACATTTTCCCAAAATGATAGTAATATTGAATTTAATTGAAATATTTATTGAAATATTTTTAGCATGTAGAACAAATGTCTAAAATTACAGAATGTGTTAAATACGTCCTAATTTTAAGAGAAATTAAAAGTATGGTATGAAAGGTCACGCTCATCACATGAAATCTAACGTATGTTATTAAAAGTCGTCCTCACACACTCCTTCACAAAGATCGAAAAACGAATTACATTCTAAATATTTGAAAAGAGATGTCACACATTTTTTTAATATATTAATTAAATAAACACAATACTTGCACCATATTAAGAATGTGCTTTGTAAAATCTCTTTATTTTAAAATTGAATTAATTTGCAATCATGATTTGCGTCAATTAATGGAGCTTTTCTGCTCTGTGGAGCAAAATCCTATATTGCATTATTTCGTTCTCGTATGCAATGAGGTAACAATAATTTATTAAAAGCTTGGTTAATAATTAATTTTTGATTGGATTTCTGTTGTCAGTTCAGTTTATAAAGTTGGGATTATAAAAGAAGAAGAAGTACATTTTAAGTTTTTGTTAATCCTGTATAATAATCCGACATCCGATTACAAAATAATCATTTCTTTTAATATTTTACTACTCTTTGGCATCTATGTTCTTTGAATTCAGTTCATTCAGTATTCAGTATTATCTTAGCGTATGTGTTCCTTCGATACTTACAACATTGAAACCTATTTTCCAATATCTTTCAGATTAAGTATACGATTCATATGTATGTATCGTGTAAATCATCTTCTTAAGACCAAGGATGCAAGAAAATTTGTTTGGTGTCACCTGCACGCACTCAACGTCGATACCATGAAAAGTTGCCTCTGTTTAATTTGTTATAGAAATAGACTCCCATTATATTTACCTTACAGTGATCCCTTTGTGAACAGTTACTCGTATTTAAATATACGATTTGGCTATTTTGATTGTTAAATCGCTTATGTAGAGATGCATATGAAATCTTTGTGCGTTGGTTCCTTTCCAATATGAGAGGCAACACATTTGATTTATATCAAACATGTGTTAATGTTGGTCTATCAACGTTCGTTCCCTTAGATTAGATGCTTTCAAAACGAAAACCTGAAAAGTTTTAAGGGACTGTGCACATTGTGTTAAATGCCAGTTTGTAATAAGGGAAGAATAGAAGGGGCAATCTATATTCCTATGGGGCGGCTTATAATTAAATTAACAGCACGTCTAGAAGAAGCATATGAGGAAACTGAATGGATTTTTAGAGACGAGAAACTCAACTCGGTACTTCATTTGAGCTTTTCCTGTTAAAACAGTTGATTGACTTTGCAATATGAAAATTCCTTAAAGGCAGTAGGTCTTAGAATATACTAGATGGTAGCGTCTATCTTCAGTTTTGGGCATATATATGCCTTGCAAGTTTTCAATAAAAATTAAAAGAGGTGGACAATTGCTTGCACCGTTATAAGTAAAAAAACATGTTAGTGCATTCTTAGCAGTCTCAAATATATGAGCAGTTATTGATGTGAACCAGGGAATAAATATGGTTCTGTCATCAATTAAGTACTCTGTTACATTAGATGTGAAAGCCAAGAGATCATTAATTTAAATGAGGAAGAATGTCGAAAATGAAATGGAGTTCTAAAAAGCATCATTAATATGATGCATATCAGACTTAATTCATTTAAACCTAACATATAATAAACGGTTCAAAAGAGAGTTTCTTTTCTACTGAAAGAGTCATAGATGCCATAAGCACCTTTGACAAGAAAGCCTGATACCTGATGTGCATTGAACCTGTTGTCCCTAACATTGTGCAAAGACTCTTTACTTGTTCTGCTAGGTTATCGATATATTCTTGAAAATATGCTATGGGTCGGAAGGAAGTGGGTTTTAAAGATTCAGGCTTGTGATTTTAACAGCAGTGACCAGTAAAGATATTGGTAAGTTCGCTAGTTGGCTTTCTGGTAGAGCCATTTTGTTCTCTTAACGGTGTAGGGTGAGTAAAAGAAATTAACTTATATAACTAGAAGCGAGATTTCGTCAATTAAATATTTCTCAGGATAAAAAGTGTAAAAACAGGTCCATGGTGTTGGGTTCAAATTATTTAACGTTATTCTTAATTTATTTAATATCTATTTTTTATAGTTTTCATAAGATATATTTTTTATAAGTTTTCATAAGACTATCATTGCATTTCTTATTGGACTCAAGAACTTCAAACGGTCTTCAAAACATTTCGGCCGCCGCGGACAAGGTACAAAAAGTCTTCAACGATACTAAAGTGATCCTGGTTTAGGTCGATTTTTAGCAATCTTTAAAAAAAAATCGGATACCCATCTAGTACCAAAAATAACAATAAATTGACTCAATCAATGCGTTTTAGTTTTCAATTAATTCCACGTTAAGTTCATCAATATTTTCGAAGATTTTGTACAACCAATATCGGTTAAGGTATCTTTACGGTATACCGCAGTCAATACCCGAAATCTTCAGACGCTTGCTTTACATAAATATGAAGTTAAATACAGACCGTTTAATCGATTTTTTTGGAATGGAAAAAGTTTATAATAAGCAAACATTGACAAACTTTCAACAAAGCCTTCCTTTCGATATAAGTATGAGACATAGGTACTTACTTTACTTTACACAAAGCGCGCACAACACGAGTAGTTGATGAGCAAGTTAGGCTTTGGTCCCGCTGTGGACTATAGCGCCACTCAATTGTTATTATTATTATTAATTTGAAAAGTTTTACTAAGTATATGCAACGATACTTGTAGTGAATTGATTTGAAGCATTTGCTTTAATTTGGTTAATTATATCTAGCTTAAAACTTTAATATTGTCTCCCAAACGGGTTAAAGATAAAACTAACCATCTTCAACCATATTGTTCTAGATGCATTCTTCATCAAAAAAGGGCTAAAGTTCCGTATGTCCGTTTTACTATCGTGACATTGCAACCCCAAATTTCGACCATGGGTTCCACCAAAGGTCTTGGCACAACAGTGGATCTTATATTTTTACGACAGTTATGTGCCAGAAATGGGTCGTCCTTAAGTGTTTATCCTAACTAGGATAGCAAGGGGTGTCGTTCTCCAGGGGTTTCCATCCTGCAGTCATCTGAATCGTAAAAAATAGTAAAATTTGATTTATGAAGAAGTATTTGAATATTAAGTGGCTAAACAGCCGTTACCAATGCTACTGCCGGTTGTCTTGTCGAAATTATAAACAGTTGGCGAATTTTAATTAAATTTGATTTACGACTAGGGGCGAAAATGGATTCGTTTAATTTATTATGCGGCAGAGTAATCGGTTGTTCAGCCTGCTAATGAAGTTATGTATCATCGTAGTTTTTTCATTACAGAAGCACATGAAGTTCTTAAGGTATTTTTAGAATACCGTTTTCCCAACTTAAGTCTTGCAGAATTCATAATGGAAGTACTTAAAGTTTAAAGACTTACGGTTTAATTAATACAACAAAAGTAGGACTTACTTTTTAGTTTCCACGAGATACTTATTAATTTAATGATAAGGCTTATAATTGATATATCGGAGACAAATATTTTCTCAAAGAGAGGTTAATATTAAAACAAAAAAAGTAAAAAAAAAGATAAGAAATAAATAAATGACATAAAAAGGAATGTTGTCGAAGACAAACATGCTCAATACTTCTAATGGAAAATAAATTTTGAGAAGACTTATCAACGTATAGTTTCTATTACTGTAGAGTTTGTAGGGTTAGTAGAGTAGAGTTAGTGGAGAGTTTGGCTTCACGTAAATCTTTTTGTATATTCTTTAATAAGTCTGATTAATTTTGTGGGGTTTAAAAGCCCAGTTTTAGCTATGCAATGTTAGTTTCATTTATGGGTTAACGAAGAGAAGGACAAAAGAGTTGTTTCCTTAAATTGGTCAAATCAAAGCCGACGATAAAAACTTTCTTCGGCATCGAAAGATTAATGTGTTTATTGAAAACAGATACTTGTGCTTTTCCGTCAGACGTAATGTAATGTTAAATCTTGAAAACCAATGACAACCTGTATGAATGTAATAAATAAATCGACTGACCACTGTTATAATAAAATCTGTAATTCTAGCAAATTTTAAGTTCTAAATTTTATTCTCCAAAGAATACAGCATATTTGATGTTAAAATGCAATGCACCCAGCTCGTCTAAATGTACATATATAATATCCGGCGCTATGTTAATCAGACCTACCAAGTACGAAGGTTGCCTTTTATATTTCAATACTGGGCAGCCCAAGTGTTACAATCTGCCAACTGCGTACGTTATACGTACTCAGAACATTTTGACATACGAGCACTATTTGTGTTGTTTACAGTGACTTAAAAGATTCATTTCGCCCAAAAATGGAATTAAATCGTGAAAATTTTCGTGCGATTATTTTTTACAACTTTCGACTTGGGTTAACTCAACAACAGTGCTTCGATGAACTTAACTCAATTTTTGGCGATGAAGCTCCATCAAGGACCAGTGCTTATCGATGGTATGGTGAATTCAACCGAGGTCGTAGTTCACTCCAAGACGAATTTCGTGAAAATCGTCCAAACTCAGTTGTTGTTATGCTGTGCGCCAACTGATATTGCAAAATCGTCATGTGACCTATAGTGAGATTGAGAAACCTTAGGCATTAGTGGGACCAGCATAAATTCGTCAAAAAATTTGTTCGCGTTGGACCGCACACAATTTGTCAATCACTCAAAAAAAGGTTCGTGTCGACTGATCGAATAAAAATGCTCCAAAAATACGACTGCGGTGCTTCGAAACACGTCTATGACATCGCGACAAGTGGTGAATCGTAGATTGACGCGTATGAGCTCGAAAGTAAACAGCAGCCGACTGTATGGGTGTTTCAAATTGAGCCAAATCTAACAAAAGTTTCTCGCGCACGAAGCACTTCCAAGCAAATGGTCGCCTGTTTTTTCGGAAAAACTGGACATGTCGCAACCGTACCACTACAACAAGAACAACTGTCAATTCTGAGTGGTACACAACCATTTGTTTGCCAGTTGTCTTCCAAGAAATCAGGCAAACCAACCGCCGAAGACGGATCACTCTTCACCACGACAGTGCGAGCTCTAACACATCGGCTCAAACAACTGCATTTTTGAGCACTCAAAACACCGATTTGATGAGTCACCCGCCCTATAGTCCTGACTTGGCACCGAATGACTTCTTTTTATTCCCGTACGTAAAAAATAAAATGAGAGGACACCTGAAGAAGCGGTTGATGCGTTCAGAATGCATTCTTTGGATATACCTATATCAGAGGGGCAAAAGTGCTTCGACAATTGGTTCAAACAAACATTGTTGAAAAACAAAAAAAGGTATTTTCGATATTTGTTTTTGTTCTCTAATCCCGAAATATAAAAGGCAGCCCTCGTAGCTTTTATTATAACTTGTAGGTTTAGTCAGAAAAGTCTATATGACTTGTTTACGAAAGCCTTGCATTTCGTTGACGAGTTTAACTTTATTTATATTTACTTCTTTGTTTTTATCTATTTATGATTGCTGAACACTCCATGCCAGTGACCACCATGCTATTTTTTTACATTTTCTCACGAGTTAAGCTCGATTTTATGAGGAATTTTTGACGTGAATCGTGAGAATTAAGTAACGAAAATGGTCATCCTTTAAAGATTATCTTAAATTATTCGAAAAAACAGCATAGGGATTAATCGTTAATTAAATCAAATAGCCAAAGCTTCGGAATTGGATGCTCAAAGAATTATGTGCAAAAATGATCACACTTTTGTCCAGGGGGATAAGCCGTTGATACTAACCAATTGCTTTAAGTAAATCTTCAGATTCGAAACTGGGTTCGAAACTGTTTCAGTAATTTTATTACTTGTTCATTCACCACAAGAAACATCATATATCACATGCATTTCTAATAGTATTTTATTTAGCTGAAGGTCTTAGAAGTTACGTTCGGAAGCTCCATTTTACGAAACCTCTTACCTACTAAAACGACGTCCCAAAGGTCACCTGCCTTCAAACACACAGAGTCTTTTAAGAATGTATTAAGCCAGCAAACGTCTTATTTTCCAATACATATGTTCACTCTACTCCTTTTTATTAACAATTATTCACCAACACTGCATTCGATTATCTTATCCCAGCAGCAAAATGACAACCGTATTTTAAATATAAATTGATACTTCATATAAATTCACCTGCACTGACTGTTATAATGGAATATTTAAAAAAAAGTGGTCTTTAAGTGGCCCAATCAGACATTTGTGATGACTTTTTTTTTAACGTAATGCAATTTCTTCTGCGAAAATGCATTGTTGAATACATCCATTAATTTAAAAAAAATTCTGTTAGCTGTTTACAATGGGAAAATTTTCTTAAATAATAATATTTTGACATGAGTTTGTTTGACGATGTGAGAATGTGCTATAAATCAATGACTGGTACACCTGATATCACCTAAGCTTACTTGCACCACAATTATAAATAAAATAATTGGGGCATATGAACCTCACTACACCCTTTCTCCTGTAAATCAGATTTCCGATAACTTTAAGTAACATTTGTGGCTGTACATTGCTAATAGCGCAGCAAATGCTATACTACAAGTTATCAGTCGGACTTATCCGCATAGACAACAACTTTACGTATCTGCACATAAACAAGGCAAATAGCATATAGTCGCATGGTTTTAAAGGCAAATACACTGGGTCGTTACGTGAAACTACGCGGTACACAAACATTTCCTTTAATAACAAAAGCTCCTGCACATCATAGTTATTCAATTGATGAGCGCACATAATATACTGTAAAGTTCTGGTCAACTTCGTTTTTAAGGAACTACGGACCAATTATTCCACGCATCCATTCAACCAAAATGACTTTCATTAACATAGTCTTAGCTGCAAAACAAATTTCCAAAAGTATCATGAATTTCATAGCAAATTCAAATAATTTGGAGGCTTTGTTCAGGCGTTAGTCTGCTCGTGATTAATCTATAAAACCTAAAATAAATTACTTGACAGCTGACAAAGTAGACGCCAATTGGAAAAAATATCGACAACTTAAAGTCTTATACATACACTTTCCGTACGAACGAGATTTGAATATATCTCCATAACTCCCTTCCTGCCTGAGTATATATATTTTTATATACTGATACAAAGTGCATTATTGTCTGCGTTGTTGGTTTAACGCAAGTTTTTCTACATATGTCTTACTTAATACAAGAATGAAAAAAACATATATTCTATTAATTAATTAAAAATTCACTAAACCTAATTCTTTTTGATGCCTATATTTTTGGTTGGCCTATGGACTGACTTCTAAATATATTGACGGAAAAATATACGACCACATGATAACTCTATGGAATTTGTCACATTTACTGCGAAAAGAACAAAGAACAAACAACGTTCGTTGTTAATGAAGAACTTTTTAACTGGGTCTTTTTCAGACACTAGATTATACTGTTGAACATACTCACAATTATTTAAATATAATTGTATTCACTATTATGTCGGGCAATTACTCTTCACTAATCAATCATTGCAAAAAAATTCCACACCGCTTTTCACATTTGTAAGATAATTCTAATTAATTCGAACTTTAAAAGTTGCGAATCGCCTTAATTATTTCATAGTTTTGTGCTATACAATTCGCTGGTTGTAATCCACACACTATATTAGCTCTTCGTTTTTCCGTCTTCTTGTCAAACTAATTACACAGTAAAGTGAATGCGGAATATCCACTACAAAACAAAAGCGCATTCCAATGGCCCGGCTGTAACCACCACCAATTCTCCAACTACGGTCTAGTCTTTATCTTCCCGTCACGATGCAGGACCAACACCTCACCTTTTGGAAAATTGCTTCTGTATTAATTTTCCTTTTTGTCGCATACTTTCACCGTACTTCTGCACCTACAGCACGTTACGTTCCTTTTTAATCCTTCAGAGCAGCGGTCTACTGGTAGCTTGAAGCTGGGAACTAGAGATGCAAATCTTTTCATATTTAACTTACTTTTTTCTTTTCTTTTCATTAGTCTGGTGTTAAAGAGATACGAACGAAGGTTGCGGCACTTGAACATTCAGTCCTCTCGGGTTACTCCTTACCTATCCTTCCTCCAACCTCTTGTGGAAATTAGTTTTTTTTTTATTTTCTTTTCACCTTTTCATCTTTTTTGTTCATGCTTTTTCTCTGAGGTTCACCATTCTTTGTTAACATCAAATAAAGAGAAACCCAACTTAAGGACAGCCGCGTGTCGGAAAACGCGGTTCATAATGTGGAAAAGGGAAATGTCATCACACGTAATAACACGTTGCGGAGAAAGTTCACTTTGTCGAGACAATTTAGCTTTGGTGAAAGCAAAGAGCAGGAGATTTCAGTGATTACTTTGAATACCTTTGTGGAAAATGAATGGAATACTTGCTTCATAACCACTTTGTAAGTAAATACGGTAACTGTTCATAATAATGTCATACCGAGCGAGGACAACGAGCGTCAGGGTAACACACACCTTATGAGGAACGTAAGATTAATAGCGGCACTATTCAGGCCTTTAGTGTCTTATTGCAGGCACAGCACAATTATATTACTGCCATGATAGTCTGCTTGTTATATTCATTTTTTGTGTGTTTTATTGTATTCACTTCCACAAAAGAAAAGGATTTAGGGAAATCTGTTCATATGATTAAATCATGCATGTAAATAATTAGTAGAAGTCTGCAAATTCGACTTATCTTTTGATCTAATATTAATACCGGCATGAAATGAAAACAAAACACAAATTATTAATGGGAAAGTAAAAACATTTTATTCAAAGTATTGACCATAGTTTTCCACACATTTTGGCGATTTGTGAATACCACGCCAATAAAATTGCTCGTCTTTCAAAGAAAACCAATCAGACACCCAATTTTCGACCTCCTCGTAGGAATCAAAGTGCTGCTCAGCCAATGCGTGCCCCATCGATGGAAACAAATGGTAGTCGGAAGGAGCCAAGTCTGGTGAATACGGCGGGTGGGGAAGCTGCTCCCATCCAAGTGTTTTGATTGTATCCTGAACCGGTTTTGTTTGTGTGCAGGTGCATTGTAATGGAGCAAAATTACCTTGCCGTGTCTTCTGGCCCATTCTGGTCGTTTCTCGATCAATGCATGGTTCAAATTGATCATTTGTTGTGGGTAGCGATCAGAATTAACGGTTTCACCAGGTTTTAGGAGCTTGTGGTACAGCACACCTTTCTGGTCCCACCAAACATACAGCATTGTCTCCATGCCGAATCGATCTGGTTTTGCAGTCGATGTTGATGGTTGTCCCAGATTAACACATGATATTTTTCCGTTTAGATTCTTAAAATAAATCCAGTTTTCATCGCCAGTAACAACCCGATGCAAAACCGATTTTCTTTCGTGCCTTTGAAGCAAAATTTCACAAGTGTTTTTCCGGTTTTCCATCTGTGGCACCCATTTTCCACACTTTTGGATCTTTCCTTCCGGTCAGAAATTGTTTGTTGTGTAACGTTTAACATTGCTGCCATCTGCTTTTGACTCAAAGTGTCATTTCCATCCAATATCGTTTGCAATTCGGCGTCTTCAAACTGTTTTGGTGGTCTTCCACGTTCTTCATTTCTCACATCAAAATTACTATTTCTGAACCATTGAAGCCATCTTTTGCATGTTGCTTCTGATAGAACATGATCACCATATGCCTCGACAAACATTCGATGCGACTCTGCAGCACTTTTCATCAAATGAAAACAAAAAATTAATGCTTACTTAATACTCAATATATACTTAATATTTTTCACAGATGTCATAGCAAACAAACAAAAAAAAATAAGGACTCGTTCACAACAAATGTAGCCTATCGAGACATTTGTATCTTGACGCCCACTTTATACCGCTATACCTGGTAAAACTAAATTTAGGATATGTGCATAACCTCCATTTAAGGAATCTTAAGTTTTTAGAGAAACTAAGCTTAAATATTAACATCTCTTTACTTACAGAACTAAGCATTGTTACCATCATTTTACTTATAATCATCTAATCTAAATTTAATCGCAAGAAAATGCCGCCCTACACGCGCATCGAGTGCACCGCCCCACACGAGCGAGACAATTAAATGCAAACGCAAGAAAATTTCTCTTATTAAGTCCCAATTCTGTTTTCAACAAATTTTTGTAAACTAAGCATTTAGAATAATATAAAAATCCAATCCAGAAAATTGTGAACTTAGATTGTACCAGCGATCACAGCTTATAAAATAAATTGTTTTTAAATAGAAAAGTAACTTTTCCTTGGCTCCATCGATCAAACCAGTTACTAGTAAACAAACTACACATAGCTCGAACACATTTTATTAAATATAAGGTTGTCAAATATCCCTTCCGCTTTTTGCTCTTCATGCAATGCTTCATAAAAAGTGTTACAGTGATCTAGTTCAAATATGCACCGTTTTGTTCGATAATATGTTTTCATCTAAATGGCAGCTTCATATTTCTCTTCTCGTAGAAGCCCCCCTCCTTATTTGCGAAGAATTCGGACAGACACTGTTCACAAGTCTCTTTTGAGTTCAACTTCACACGGCCCAGGGCGTTCGCCATGGACAGGAACAGGTGGTAATCACTTGGCGCTATGTCCGGGCTATATGGTGGATGCGATAAAACCTCCCATCCGAGCTTCCGTAGCTGCTGACGAGTCATCAACGAAGTGTGTGGTCTGGCGTTGTCCTAGTGGAACACTACATCCTTCCTGTTGGCCAATTTTTGACGCTTCTTGTCGATCGCCTGCTTCAAGCGGTCCAGTTGTTCGCAGTAGATGGTAGAATTAAGCGTCTGGCCATATGGGAGCAGCTCATAGTGGATGATCCCCTTCCAATCCCACCAAAACCACCATTAATCTCACGGAACGTTTCTCTAGCGGATTTGCCTTTAACGAAGGAAAACTTTAAAATAGCGCGAAATTCGGCGTTAGTGAACTCCATGTTTACACGTTTACAACTGTTAAACGCGATATCCAAAATAATCATGCATAGCGTCGTTTTGTAGGCTATGTCAAGACCTTTCAAATTATATATCCCACCAAAAACACCATTAATCTCATGGAACGTTTCTCTAGCGGATTTGCCTTTAACGAAGGAAAACTTTAAAATAGCGCGAAATTCGGCGTTAGTGAACTCCCTGTTTACACGTTTATAACTGTTGAACGCGATATCCAAAATAATCATGCATAGCGTCGTTTTGTAGGCTATGTCAAGACCTTTCAAATGATATATACGAGCTCTGTAGCGCTTTGTACATAGCCGGAAAATTCAAAAGACAAAACGATTTTTAACAGCCTATATTAGATGAAATGTTATACTCGTATGAAAAGAAATTTAACGAACATATGGGAATACCCTATTGTACACTACCATATTGATACAGTGTAAAAGGATCGCTTGCTCTCTATTTATATGTGAATTAATGTGTAATAATTTTTTATCGAAAGCTTTCAACTATCGTACACTATCTACGCACATATGTACATGTCATATGAATTATAAAAACGTTTGTTAGACTATTTTCTGTGCAAATATCCCTATCGGTTATTAGGTTTTTATGTAAACATACGTTGATATAAGAGCAATAGGTTTAAGGAGTAGAAGGACACGACATCAGGAGCAATGTACGTGCATATGCAAGTGGGAATTAAACCTATCTAATAAAATGTATTGCTTATGCCACTTTAGGTAAGGAGGTGTGATGTTTCACATCATATTTCTTAAGTCTTCAAAGTGATAAACTTTTAGTTTGTGGACATGAAACCAATTCATTCATGATGTACTTTAAATAGAGTAAATTTCGTTACTTAGTCTACCTGCAGGTTATATTTGCACAATAGATGTGGAAAATAGAGATATACCATGAATTCCTACCTAGATACAAATTTCTACAAGGTTCTAATCAAAAATGCACTTAAAAGTTTTGCAACTCAACCTACAAGCGTACAGAATACAACAAAACTTTGCCTCTCGGAATGACCTGCCAAGACCTAACGGACAGCCATTTAGACAGTCTCGGTGTATTTCATGCAACGGTGGAACCTATTACGAGTAAAGCACGTACTGTTTTCGGCCGGACGTACAATCGTACACTGACTGCGATGACAATGGATGCTTTTAATTTTTTATTAAGTTAAATGCATCGCAAGATATTCAACCCTTCACCTTCGTCGCACTTCTTCGTCTACACCGATTCACAGACAAAACTTCGCTTAACTTTGAGAAACCAACCTAACAGTACTCTCAGTGGAAAAGTTACAAAATGGTTATAGAAGAGCTTGGTTGTGAAATAAATGAAGAAGCATAAGATGAGCACTCGCCCTCTTCACTTACCTGTGCATCAGTTAAAATGAATTTCACTCACTCACCGCCGGTTGCCCGAAAAGCTATTAACTTTACTTTGAAGGTGAAAGCAGTGAGGCTGCTAAAAAACGATAAAAGATTGCCATGACTTGGGCTTTAGGACGGTACTGATATCAGTGGGAGACAGCTCTTCATGTGGAGTCCATCGTTTGCAACAAGGTTGCAATCAGGAAGAAGATGAAACAAAACATGTCGGTCTTTTTAGACTAACAATTTGTTCCAGCGTTAGTAGTGTACGAGTGACTCCCTTATTTGGACATTTTTTTTCATTCGTCGTTCAGTTTAGTGTCTGCTTCTTAAGTCACATTGCTTTTTTTAAACTACTTTTGCTATTGTAGTTACTAGACTCCGGGAAGTTGTTAAAGAACTTTGTACTTGATGAAGCAACCGGAAATGTATGTTTGAAGTTTTCCGTTTTAGTACTTGTTTGTCCTCTTCACAAATATGATGCTCATGAACAGATAAAAAAGTTGTATATGATATTTATTTTATAGATGTACAGAAACGCAGGGAGAATTGGAATAGCTGAAATGTGTTATTGTTGAAGAAAACTTTATAGACAGAGGAGATGTATTTCACTGTAAAGTGTGCTGTGAATATTTTAACAGGGCTCAATAAAACAGATACAATCACAACAGTTTCATTATATCCAATTTAACCACCATTTTAAAGGGAATAATTTGTTTAAAACTAATTCTGTGTTTACGAATAGTTGATTTAAAAGAATTTCACCAATTTATATTAATAAACGAAATTTAATTTATTCTTAAATGCTTAAGAAATGTGAAAAGAGACCTGTTTACTTATGTCATTTCAAACAATTGATCATACTGACTTATTCCCTCAAGCCTAATGAACTATTGGCTAGCGAAACTGGAACCAAACCGGAGTACAAATAATTGCTTTTGTAAAATTCGTATATTGTTTGTGCTATTAAGTCGTCTGGAAGCTTAGTGTTTCTCTTAAGGCTTATAGGGAATGGCGCAATCCGAAATTTAATCGTGTTCTGGAATAATTTGTCGAAAAACCTGATCGAAATGAAAAAAATTGTAGAAGTGTACTCTCACAACCATAGAAAAGATTGTGTTCGAGGTATATTATGCCATCTGGCCATCGAAGAGGTCGACAGATACTTATTTTGGGGCAAAACGATTCCTAAAGTATCATCCACCATTCGGTCATAACCAAAGGGATGCAAATATACATCCATCCTGCAAATCTCCGGACTTCTGAGCATAAGCAAATTCTTTCAAAAATAAGTCTTTAGAGCTTCGAAGGAATGGGTTGATAAAAAAATAAATCATGCCGGGAAAAAATATGCTTCAGTGATAAGACTCCCTGGATACAGCGTCTAAATACATTTCCGCCATTAAATAAAATAGGAACAAGATCCAGAAAAAGGGTACCACACTCTTTGTTCGACATTGTAGTAAGACCTTTCCTTAAATTTTCCAGGGTCGACATAAGTTTGTCATTGCAACAAATTATCAATTATATATATTTTAAGTGGAATATTCGTTGAGATAAATGGCTCAATTTAAAAATTAACATTTTTGCAACAATAGGCTGTTGGTCCCCCAAACCCTATATATAATCTCGACCAAATAAGATCCACATGCACATATGCAATTTGTACTGTACTGTGCATGGACTTACAGCTTTGTCAAAATTAAAGAAAGTACTTGATGAGCGGTGTTGTTTGTTGTACACCAGCTTGATCTCAAGTGAAAGTGATCTGTTTCATGGCCTTAACCACCTAATCATGTTGTATGGTTGCCCAGTGTGGTTAAACTTGAGCCCTTTCCGAATAAAAAACATAAGTGCGTTGAAAAAATGTAACCAAAGGTCTTATTAAAAAAACACTACCTAATTATGTTACCGACGCAGTAAAGTCATTATATTCATTCATTATATTTCTTGGAAAATACACAAATTTGTTAAGATTTTCTCAAACATGTCCCAATGTAAACAAGGATTAGCTTAGGATACCTGTGAAGGACCAGTGGGTAATATTAAAGAACATTGTTCAATTAAGATGAACTATTTTAAATTTAAATAACGTTTTGAAAACTGGATTTAAAATTCAAATACATTTTTTTATTTAGCTCCAAATAACAAATTTTACATTAAATGCGCTACTGCACAATTTACAGCGATTTGGTTATCCTGAAATTTACTACTGACAATTTACATATACGTGGTAATAAATAATTATCGGAGAGGATATGTAATTTATATAAAACATCATTTAAAAAATAAAAGAAACAAATAAAATGCTAAAAGACTGAAGCGTTACAAAAGGAAAGGGAGGTGGTGATGTTATTTCTTGAATTCAAGGAACATGTTAACAAAAGTTAAAAAAGAAATATATAGTAGTATGAAAATGCTATGTAATGTTAGAAAACAAATAATAAATAGTTGAAAAAAAACATATAAATGTGGAGTGCTGAACAATGAGTCACCGACAGGGGACAACGAACATGACGAACGAACTAAAATTGATACTTAAGTGGGTTAGTCCGCGTCGCGTTGATGTAGGTCGTCACCATTTGTTGATTTTGGTTATGCCGCCAACGGGAGCAATGCCTTATTACTGGAGCAAAGGATCGGGCCTTGTTTACTACTCGAATGGCATGGGCGATTTATTATAAAATCAATGGAATGCGAGTAGTAAGCAAACAATGTTGCGAACGATCCTCTTAGCATCTGGTCTCATAGTCGCAGGGTCGGTGGCTGCCTTCGAGTCGAAAATAAGCAGATGGTATCGATTACTGGATATAAGGAGCAGCGCGTAACTAGAAGAGGGAGTTAGTCGTCGTCAGCCCTGAGAAGCAGTCAGCTCAGATGCTCAGCCTAAGTTCCTGATGTATTCAATTCTGTTAAATCTTTCTAAGTTCCTGATCTATTGTGAAACCTTTCTTGTATTTTCAAGTAAAATATTATAAGTTCCTACATAAATATATGGCTAAATAAAATTAAGTAGGATGATAAGCGATTATTTTCTCAACTGTAAAGTAAATAAATAAATATATTATATAGTAGTATGAAAATGCTATGTAAATATATGTTAGAAAATAAATAATAAATAGTTGAAAAAAACATATAAATATATAGCAAAATAAATTAGCATATAATAAAAGAAATAAATGAATAAAAAATTAATAAATTAATATAGAATTAAATAAATATTTAAAAATATTAATAAGCGAATAGTAAGCCTTATATTTTATGTAATAAACTTGAAATCAAGTGATTGTTAGATTGATTGCAAGACCAACTATATCTTTGAAATAAATTATTCGGTTTTATAAAAATCTTTTTAATATTGAAAATTTGATGTAGCTCATCGGTTGAAAAATGCCATGGCAACTTAAGCATTTTCCCCATACTGGGGAACCATAAAACACAATAGATTGGAATATTGTTTTAAAAATGGTAAGCTTAGTCACGTTACTCAATTTTGATTTGCGGTTTGTAAACGGATATAGAATTCGTTATGCTATGTCAATTTTCTGTTCTAAACCTAAATTGTGAGGAGGAACTATGTTGTGTGTGAATAGGTGATTATTTATTTTGCTTTTAACAACTGTGACTATTACACTGGCATAGTTCTTTCCGAGGTTTTGGAATGGGTACAATTTTGGATATCTTCCATTTTTATGGAAAGTAACCAATTTTGTTGTAGCTATTGAAGATTTCTTTCGTGAATTTTATACCAAGTGCTGGAAAATGTTTGAGAAATATATTCAAGTTGCCTGTAACAGTTTCAACCGTTAATACCCGATTACTTAATCTGAGTATGACCTGTTGGATTAAACTTTCCTCGCGTATCTGGCTCTTGCAGTTTCCTGTTCCAACCTTGGTTTCTCATAACCAAATTTTGTTCTTTTATAGTTCTTAGCAGTGTTTTTGCTAAGTGCTTAAAATAATTGGCTCTAGCTCTTACTCCTCTCCATCTAGCAAAGTTTAAAATTTTAATTAATTCTATTATATGACGTTGAAGTGTATTTGAACAGTTGAATTGAATCATTTTTTGGGCATCGATTTATCGTAAAAGTCCAACAACGAGTCAGCGAAATTTCTCATTACCCTATCTATATGAACCGGTTCCATTTCTTTTGGTGATATTTCCTGAAAGTTATGCAGTTCCAATTTGCTTCTTGATAACAATATACTTCGTTCGAAGTTATTTTGGGCAACAGAACAGTACTACATTTGACTTGTAGATGATCTGAACATACGAGGGGCGTTCAATATATTCTCGGTATCAATATGAAGGAAAATGAGAATTCAATTTAAATTGTTTTTATTATTCAATATAATCTATCCTTACATCAATGCATTTGTTACGTCTTGAGATAAGCTTTTTTAAACCCTCAAAATAATAAATTTCCTCTTTCTCTGCAAAATACCCATTTATTGCCGACTTGAGTTCTCCATCATCTGAAAATCTTTTTGCACGAAGACATTTTTTCAAATCCGGAAACAGGAAATAATCACTAGGGGCAAGGTCTGGACTATAGTGTTGGATTTCTTCGAAACCACAATCTCGCGCTGCAGCCTTGGAAGCTCGCGCCGTGTGAACAGGAGCGTTGTCATGAAGAAGCAACATACCCGCTGCGAGTTTACCCCGTCTTTTCTTTTTAATTTCCATGTTTCGTTTTCAACAGGCATGATCCTCAGTTTCCTTGCATTTGACTTCCATCAGCAGGTATCCGGGTGAAGCTGACTTACCATTATTTTAGTGCATTCATGTAAAATTTCATATAAATGTGATTATTAATTCGCGTTTTATCTCTAGTTAAACAGAATCATAAGTGCAACTGAGACGATGATTGTGATTGAGCATCGCGCTGTAATTAAATTTCTCATTAAGCAAGGAAAAAGTCAAAAAACTATTCATGAGGCGATGGGGCTGTTTACCAGGGCTCCGCACCTTCATTATCAACTGTGCAAAAGTGGTCAAGTGAGTTCAAGAGAGGCAGAAAAAGCATTGAAGACGACCCCCGCTCAAATAAGTCGGAAACTTGTTCTTGATGTTAGCCGAATCAAGGTGAAAGTGATTTTAGAGATAATCAAGCTTTCATCTGGCACCATTCACACCATTCCTCATTACCATCTTAACCTTTCAAAGGTCAGTACAAGGTGGGTGTAACGAATGCTCACAGTGTCTCAGAAAAAAGTGAGAATCGCATGCTGTAGAGAGCTTTTGGAGATGTGTAGTGAAAACGCGAACAGTGTTCTTGATCGAATTGTTACTGGGGACGAAACATTTGTTCACCGCAAACAAGAGTCCATGCAGTGGCATAAAAAAGGCACAGACCCCCGAAAGGAGTTCAAAGCCACTCCGTCTGCCGGGAAGCTCATGACCACAGTTTTTTTGGAACTCAAAGGGAATCTTCTTAATTTGATTTTTGTTCGAAAGATGTTAGGTCAGTCTTAAATAAGTAATGAAAAAGCCGTTTCTGCATATTCACTTCAGAATTATAAAAATGCAAAGAAGATAACGGGAATTCTTAGGTTGGCAATGGCCAACGTAAGGAGCCAAACTAATATACATAGCATTTCTATCCAAGCTAATCCACATCTTTAATGGACTCTGATTGGAATGGTTTGGCCTCGGAGTAATTCATGTTTTTCCCTGCCAGATGTTGGATTACGTAGAACATACTTACCATATCAGAAGAGGTGTACAACCTGCACAAGTATCCTTCTTCAGGCCGAGCAGGCCTCAAAACGCCTGGGGTTGCAAAGCAACAGAATAAGACTGCAAAAGTAGTAGCCATTAATAAGAAAGAAGAAATATGCGGGATTCTGCTTTGATATAACCACGTCTGTTTTACTCTTAAGTGTCTTTAAATCACGAAGTCTCACCATATCATCGCGCGTAGTAAAGAATTGATACTGATAACTGCTGGCATATATGTGAGGAAATATGGTTCCGAAAACAACTACAATATCTTAAGAAAATCTAAGCTCAGAAGATTCTTGTGGACAGGTTATCTAACTTATATAAATAAAGAACAAAAAACTCTGCAAAGCATTTTGGGTCTTTTTGCAGTCGACAGCTTGCAAGAGCACATCTACCCTTGTCTACTGAAAACTTGGACTGCTCTATTGAGTGGTACAGACGGACGCCGGTATATTTGTATACAATTTCTGATGGAGCCCAGTACCCGAAAAAAATTGTACCTTACATGACTTTATAATTTATTCATTCGATGACTATCCGTCTGACTTAAAGTTCCTCATGTAAAGGCATCACTATAGAATATTTTTTTTTACCAAATTTAGAAATCTGTGTAGAAAACTGAGCACTGAACACTTAATCGGAAAACTGCATTTCCCTTTAAGAAATAGGAAAAATCCAGTGCGGTCCTTTTTTCTGATTTGTGTTGTGCATGCTTTTGTTCTTTTACTTACAGATAGCACCAGTTTTTTAGACAATGAGACATTTCAATGCTATCATCATTCCGAAAGAGGTAGTGATGTGAAATGCGGGCTGTTCGGTCCAGCGATTGTTCCTGGGAACTACGGCATGTTTCGTGCCGTTGCAGCCACCATACAATACATTTTAAGTTATTCAAATTAATTTACGTGGTTTAGCTAATCTCCCCTATCCTATTACTCTGACACTTCTAGACATTATGTCGTTCTTAAGAATGATACAATTTAGACCACATTAATGATCATACAATGCCCTTTGACCCACTCATTGTCACTTTCTTTCATTCAATCCCATATTCTCCAGCTTTTATTAACTCTTAGAGATTTATTAAATAGCACAGCCAACAAACACACCTGATCTCTATTTGCTCGTGTAATAAAACAATTTACGTCTTAATTTTGGCTTGAAGAAAAAAGGTGAATCTTACATAAGAACATATTCAGACAGTTTCCGAAAAATATTTCCACCTTCCAAGAAGTGGACAACCCCCAATGGTGTGACAAATTATTGTGCTACCGTGGGATAGCAAAAAAATCTTCCTACAGCAGACCACAGGAGAGGACGAAAGAATGTTTTACTGTTCTTTTAGGAATGCTTTTTCAGGAAGGCAAAAAAAAAAACAGTACGTATCAGTTTATTGGTGCTTCCACCTCTGTTTTATTATAGTCCTTCTCTTATTAAAGTTCGCTTTATGACCAGTAACATTTCGGAAGGCGATGTACATATATATATACATTTTCTCGCTACTGACACAAGCTCAAGTTTGAGACATTGTCTTTTTTATTAAAAGGAGGTGTGACTTGGGAATTAAGGTAAACTTGACGATGTTAAGTCGTAAATCGATTTCAACGATTTTACTGCCCCATTGGAATTTGATACCTTAGGGATGAGGTACTTTTCTATGTATGTAAGGCCAGAAAGGTTATTTTGTGAGTATAGCGATGACTCTAAACTGACCGTGAATTCGAATTTGAGAAAAGTGTGCGAGACATTTTTTGTTTTGATTGAATGTGCCTCGCATTAATAAATAATATTGAATCCATGGGGAAATTGGACATAACATATTTTATGCATATGAGGATTTTTTTAATTCCTGAATGCTATGACATACGGTTAAGCCATATAATGACAATGACAATTTCAGAAACCGAAAATGTTGTTGTTTTGTTAGCCTTTCGCTTCTCAGGTAATGTAAGGTTGAATAAACTGGTTGCGAATAATAAGCACATTAAGACCGCCTTGTGATGTAGCTCGGAACTTTTCCTATTTCTACTCTTAAACTATTGTTAACTAGCTTTATACTTGTTTATTTGTGCCACATTAATATTACTGAGCTCTGTCGAATAAATTTGTCTCCTTTTATTTGAAAAGCCTGATAGTTGCAGAGGTGGATCCTATGGAACTTATTTATAAAACCAACAATTAATCGCATTTTGCGAATTGTACTAGACAAAAAATATTTGTCGCTTTTGAGTTTCAATTTAACTCATACTTCTTCGCTATTAGCTTACTTGAGTATCTGGAGAAATAATTCTTCAAAAGAGTATTGTCTTTAAGAAGCTTCTCAAAACTTCCATTTTCTTAGTCGATATTGTACAAGCTCTATTAAAACAATGTTCCATGTTTAGTTTTCTCCAAGAATATTCATTTATATATGCATATGCATTTATATATACATGAATCTCAGCGACTCGGTTTGTGTGTTCACAACCGTGGACTCTTTAATCATGGGAACAGGAAAAAGTTGCGAGAGACCATATCCAGTGAATATAGTTACTGAGGCATGATTACGGTGTTTTTCGACAATTTCTTAGCGATGCTGATCAGACATTTTTTTGGTCATAATTCAGCAATTTTGGAACGCACTTTGCTGCCAGACGTTTTATGCCCAAAATTTCCGAAAAAATTGCACGGTATAAGTAAACCGATACGAAATCTTCAGCATCTTCTCTAATAGTGATTCAACGATCGTCCGTAACAATTTTTTTCACTTTCTCAACATTTTCTTCGGTTGTGGATGTGCGGTGGCGTCAAGCGAAAGCGTCGTCAATTACATCTTCTCAACCTTCTTTGAAAAGCTGGTACTACTTGTAAATATATTATATATACTCAGAGTACCCTAACCATCGACATTTCAAGCATTTTTGAGCACTATATTCTGCTTTTCACACAATTTAATGCAAATTCTTTGATCTACGAGTACACCTTCGAGACGAGTACACCATCAAAGCAAAATACAAATAAATGATAATCGAATACACATATCCAGCGAAAATTGAAAATACATTTTATTTTTTGAACAGATCTCGTACTCTCGTCTCTCTCTCGACGCTTTTAGACTGATGCATGATTGTTCAGAGCAAGATTTTGTTTAAATTTGCAAATTTGAAATTGTTTCTTCTTATTAAACAGTAAAAAGAACTTTATTGACTTATTTTAGTGTAAACTTACAATTTATATTTTTATTTTAAGATAGTATTACAGTAAATTTATTCCTTCACTGTTTATTCCTCTATCGTGGTTTTTAAAAAGTTCGATGCCCTAAACAGAAGAGAAATGAAAGTATCTTAGGAATTTTATCCCCTTTCCCATTCGTTCCACGTCACTTCCACTCTTTATTAGGAATGTAACCAAACATCACCCCTGACATGCCACATGAAATAAAATACAATTTCATTTTTTCCAATAGGAATAAATTCAGTTTTACGCTTGTGCACCCACCCGATCAGATTTAACGAACAAGCGGCGTTTTCAAAATTTTCGAAACCACTTCCCTTATGAAGGGATGATGCTGCCAAATTATGTAAGTGTATGGCAAATTCAAAACCTTTGGAGAAAATACGACACAGGTTGCTATGGCTCGACCAGCATTTCTTTCGTAAGAACACCGCTGTATGTACAATCGGTTGCAGAAAAGGGATAATAAAGAAATGCGATAGTCCCCATACTTCGGTGAAAAGATAATAGCAAGCCACTAATGGGCCATGAAATTAGATATTATCCTAGAATGAAATACCAGATGTATGTACTTATATATACTATATGAATGTATATACTTTCAGTGTGTGCTTATATTCATTATATTCAACTATTCTAAAAGCATACCACCTAAAAATCCAAAGCAGTGGTACCACAACAAATTTGACTCATCTCGTGGCCCATACCTACAGAGAAATGGGGTCTATGCTGATGGATTTTCATCATTCCTTGTGAGTGGATTTGTGTTGGTAGAAAGTGCGTTCAACTTTCTTCCGTAATGTGGTTGTGTATTACGGCAAGGACGGCCCCCTATGAAGATGACGTTGATGTGATTTGATTTGAATGGCACTGTTACTACCTCCTGTTGCGAAAAAACAGACTTTATGGCGATGCCAAGAGCCGCAGGGATTTTAGTAACAGACTTAGCAACACATCGGTAGAAATCAACTTCTTTGGGGGCTAAAAATATACATATGTATGCATGTTTATGTCTCTACCGGCTGTTGAATTAATAATTTTTGTTGCAAATAATTTGAAATTAAGGGTATACGTATTTTTATGATCGAAATTTTTCTATTCATGGAGATATGTTCCGCATGAAGAGAATGCTGTTAAAAATTGGCTCTCTCCTGGCAGTAACAGAGATAGAACAAAGGGGGAAATACAAGAAGTAGTCTAACAAGGAAATATTTTATGTATTAGTTAAAGCGTAAATTTAACGTGCGATACTTCAATTTATTATTTATTGAGAAAGAGGTTCATTTCTTATGAGTGTGTAAAAGACAAATGCAAATTAATTACAATAACCGACACCAGTTGTATCCGCCTTGGGGTCGTGGGTAGAGTTGCTCGTCACGACCAATGCCTAGGACGATTCCTGGACAGTAAAAAAAAGAGAATGCGCTGCTTGGAGTTGACAAAAACCTGTATTTTGTACTTGAAAGGGAACAATAGCACGCACAACACGAATTATTGCTACACAGAGGAACAAGGAATGGGGAAGCTCCTTCCTGGTTTCCCTGTTTACTGTTGTACCATCCAATACATATAAGCAAAACTAGGAACAGATCGGCATTATAAAGCTTGCAGAAGACTACATATATGCATCTTAATAGTAATTCACTTAATTTTACTTTTGTGAGATTTTTGATCCAATTTGTATTTTAGAGAATACAGAACACGGCGGCATGCCAATTTTCATGTGACAGAAATAAATCGACTTGAGATACACTCAGAAAGGCTAGAGACATTTAGAATGAATGGAAGCTTTGAAGTGAGAAGTGAGAGGTTGAGATTAAGAATACGAGTATAAGAATATTAAAGGTAAAGTATGGGTTAAAGTGATATAAAATGTGGCTGCTGACTTGCTACGACGATGCAATTAAGAAAGTTTATTAGTCTTCATCATTTTGGTGTTGACCTTTATATCGAACTTGGATATGCGTGTCGATCTTATTATGCTCTATATAACAGCGGCGATACAAAACTAGTTGTCTATTGGCTATCTAAGCATAGAATTTACTAACACTACATTCTCTCATGTGCAGAAACGAAAAGCAGATGGTTATAATTGTATATACGGCGAAATTAAAAGTTCAAAAAGAAAGTTCAAAGTTCATTCACTAGTCATAGGTCTTTCACTTTCAATCCGTTAATTAAACTTATAATTTTTCATAGTAAGGAACTAGGATAAGCAAAGTCTGAAAAAAAGTGAATCTAATTGAAAAAAGCTGTTAAGAAAAGTAGTCAAGCCCTTTGCCAAAAAAATCCTTTGCCATTAAAAACCCTTGATTAATCTAAACAATTAAGGTCGTAGTTCACCCCAAAACGAATTTCCTGAAGGTCGTCCAAAATCAGTTGTTATTCCGGAAACCAACCAATATTGCAAGATCGTCATGTGACCTATCGTGAGATTGAGACAACCTTAGGCATTAACTTGATTGACTAGCATACATCCAATATTGCATGAACATTTGACCGTCAAAAAAAATTTTTTGCGTTGGATCCCACACAATTTGTTAATCGCTCAAAAAAAGGTTCGTGTCGATTGGTCGAAAGAAATTCTCCAAAAATACGATCGCGGTGCTCCGAAACACGTCTTTGACATCGTGACAGGTGATGAATCATGGGTTCACGCGTATGAGCCCGAAAGTAAACCGCGATCGACTGCATGGGTGTTTCAAATTGAGTCAAATCCAACAAAAGTTCCTCGCGCACGAAGCACATCCAAGCAGATGGTCGCCTGTTTTTTCGGAAAATCTGGACATGTCGCAATCGTTCCACTAGAACAGTCAATTCTGAGTTTTACACAATCATTTGTTTGCCAGTTGTCTTCCAAAAAATCAGGAAAACCAACCGCCGCAGACGAATCACTCTTCACCCCAACAATGCGAGCTATCACACATCGGCTCAAACAACTGCATTTTTGAGCACTCAAAACATCGATTTGATGAGTCATCCGCCGTATAGTCCTGACTTGGCACCGAATGACTTCTTTCTATTCTCGTACGTAAAAAGTAAAATGAGAGGTAAACGTTTTTCGACACCTGAAGAAGCTGTTGATGCGTTCAGAATGCATGCTTTGGAGATACCTCAATCAGAGTGTCAAAAGTGTTCGACAATTGGTTCAAACGCATGGAAAAGTGTATAGATCTTAATGGGGAATATTTTGAAAAACAATAAAGTTATTTTCGATGATTAATATTTGTTTTTGTTCTCTAATCCCGAAATATAAACGGCAGCCCTCGTATCAGCAAAATTAAATTCACAATTCGATTTTTATAACGCATCAACTACTTGGTTCTAATTAATCCTTTATAATCTCCCAATGAGCAGTCACCAAGAAGCTATTATTTAACACTGCCAATCTTCGCCGACTTACACCACAACCTCAACTACCGGAGAATCAACCTCAACTACCGTTTCACTTCAATGATCAGGGTAATAACACAGTGAATTGATTTGTAATTGCTGTTATGACCACTAACCACATTTACGTTCATTGTCACTTAGCTAAATCCATACCAGTAGCAAGCAGTTCAACAATGTGGTAATAATGGCAATTGAATTCCTGTCAACTAAATCGCTAACTCTCCGGACAATCAACCACAACTGAAACCACCTTCCACTATCATATAGGATAGTGCCTTATTTACCATCTTTCGTTTTAATGTTAAACCTTATCACATCTGACTTTCCTCGTTAAAATATTGAAACTGTTTAAAGAATGAAACACATACTCGTAGAATAACAAACATATGCCATATTAATTGGCATAATTATTTGTATGTTATTTGAGTTTTCAATTCGCACTTTGGAGCGTCTCAAAGTTCCTGTGAGATGTAATATGTAAATGATGGAAAATTTTCGATCTGCAAATGTGATTATTTCTTTGTCAATCCGTGAATGCCGTTTGTTTGGTCACACTTTTCATTTTTAAATTTTGATCTGTTTGTTGCAAGGTTTCCTAAATACACACATTTTATGTCAAGATGTTGACTCAGTTGAGTATTTTCATGTTCAGCTAAGGAAAACAAATTTTAAGTAAGGTGTATTAGAAAACAGAATGCATGAATGTTCATGCTCCCAATTTTGGCTGTTAAGGGATGGGCACTGCCTTGTTGAAAGTAAAGTACAACAAAATATGTATCACCCAAAATAAACATCACCTTAATTAGTTCATCCGTTTTTTTATTCGAATTATATGCCTTATCGTCTATTTTATCAAGGTATTTTCTGATGGATGAGCGTAGCAGTATGGACACGTGTGTTCTAACTTTTACAAAGTAATAAATTTATCACTTTTTCAAAATTAAGTTTTGTTTCATATTTTGTTTTCGTCTATTAGTTTGATGAATTAAAAACAAAATGTTGTCTTAATACGCGTCACTGTACATGAAGAATCTGTCTTTTCTTAAGATGAGGAAATAAAACGAAACATGAACATTTTTATTCTATTGCACCAAATCACGATTTCGTGACGTTATTTTTATAAGTTTATTTTTCTTTGACCAGAAATATACGGTTTCAGTACGGGCTTTGGTACCTTTCATCAGCTTCTTCTATTCTGAGCTCCCTTCCGAAACTCTACTAAAATAAGAAAAAATAAAAAAATCTCTCACTACGATAGTCTTTTTGGTTTTCTTTTGCTATACCAAACATAACAATATTTTCTGATTCTTATATAACATTTAATCTTTAATCGAATTTATTAATTTAATCAAATTAATTAATGATAGGTTTTTCCATGTTTTTCTCTAAAAACGATTTTGACTAATCAGGTCACCTTCAGCGTATTCGCTTAGTGTGAAAACCTTGACTTTCTTTAGGGACAAGTTGGCAATCGCAAATAATAAATAAAGAAATCAAAAATAAAACAGACAAATAGAATAAGGAATTTTAAGTTAAAGTACAGTAAAAATTGGTGTTAACGTTTTAAAGATGTCAAGCAAAAAACAAATCTGCTTACGTTATCCGGTGTTCATGTAAACCAGTGTTCATGTTACCCAGCTCTCATGTTCTACTGTCTAAAAAAACAAAAAAAAAAAACACGTACAACTACTTAGAATAAACTCGGAAATTGTAACGCCCAACTGCCTTCATTTGTTTTAATCATACTCTACTGAGTAATGCTGTAAGCGTCGAAAAGATATCAAAAATACACACTTACTTAATCGAAGTCATTATTTTCTATCTACATATATGGAATGTAACATATTATATAAAGTCTTCCACATAGACTGCGCTGGTATAGTACTCAACTGTGCTTATTGTTTAGAATATGTTAATTTAAGAAGGGCTTCTTGAACATCCAATAATCGGTCATCAAGATTCGACGCATCACCATACAGTGAAAATTATCTAACTCTTTCGGAATATGGTGATACTTATTTCTATGATAATAATTAATAGTTGTTTGGAGTGAGAGTCTACAGGGGGACCGGGGCCTAGCTTGTTCATCAACCACTCGTGCTGTACGCACTACTGTTCTCTCACGAATAGAAGGGACTTACAGTTTTATGCCGACCCCGAACGGCGAAATTTGAGAAACTTTTTTAGACAGTTATTACTCTTTGAGTGTTGTTAGCAGCTCAAAAGAGGTGGTGTCGTGAAAAATTCGAAAAATTCGTATTGAGCTGGGAATCGAACCTAGACCTTCGGCGTGTGCAGAGTATATACTCGTAATCCTAACCCATAGAGATTTTTTATTTTGAAAAGAATCTTATTCTTAATTAATTTGTGCTTATAATGTTACAAACTTCTCTTTCGAAAATATATCCGTTCTATAAAATAATTTAAGTGCATTATTTATCATTTATTTCTATTAGAATAATTTTATGTCGAGAAGTGAATATATGCTACATACCCATGACATACTATAATTCCATTGGACTTGCGTATATAATTTTTATAAAATAGGCACATTGTATCCTTTGGTGGAGTTTCCGGTCCCTAGCATAGAAGATGATCGCATAAATATTTTACCTACAATTGGTTTGATTATACACAGAGGTGTTATTATTTGTTGATTTATAATCAATAATTCAGTATTAAACTTCCAGGATACACTGCAATGACTTTAGAAATTATTAAGGTGGTACTCAAGATTTTGGTCCAGTCCTTCAACATGGATCACAATATGATAATAATGCAATTTGTGTCTTTGATTTAATGGAGCTGGCTACAAGTTTTATTGTTCATTCATATAAGGATATGTTTAATATTTGTGGTTTCAAGTAGTTGAAATAGTTAAGCAGTTTTAAGAACTTTTAATATAATTTTTTAAATTTCAGTTAGTTCTACTTTAGAATATCTTAAGTTAATATATAAAAAACAAAAGGCTACCAAGCTTTTGTCTTACTCTTTTTTAAACCAAATTAGCGCATATATTAAAAATAAATAATTTCACGCTTACTATCCCCAAAGCCAATTTTAACTAGAATAGATATAAATTAGCTTAAGGCTCCTGTGTAGGGCCAATAACTTAGATATTAAACTAAACATTAAAAAAGCGCGAAAAGAAATGTTTACTATTTGCAAACCTTTTATAAGAAAATTAAAGATGCTATTGGTATAAAGATACCACAAACTGGAAACCTAATCACCCAAAGGTTTGTTGTTTTTCTTACATATAATTACCTACTGCGCCAAGCGCGACCAGAGTTTATTCGAAACTAAATTTTAACTTACATTCTGAATTTTGATTTAGCCAAGAGATGTAAACTGTCCCATTCCTTAATGAGTCCAATAAACTCATTCTTATAAATTGTGCTAATGGAGTACTTTAAGCACATTCGCGTCATTTTAAGAAAATACACTTTATGAAAGCCTAATACAAAATCCTCTAATTCTCATTAAAAATATATTGTGACTTAGGTTATTCCAATTCAAGTTTTGAGTGAACATTAAGTAAGTTTCACGTATGCTAAAGCATATAAATGGTAGCATATTGTGTGGACATTTGTGTGGATGTAAGAATCACACAATTGACTAAGACAGTAAGGGCTTTAACACAACGGCGCAGATATAGTATAGTCGTATTACTATTGTATATAATCAAAATAGTATCCGTCTAAGAAAATCGATCTGTTTGTGGTATACTAATATTCAACTTAAACGACATTCTGAGTTCTTTATTGAAGGGTGGCGTGCACATATTATGAAGATAAACATGTATATAAGTATGCACGTTTAAGTGTTGGTTGTTTCACAGTAATTAAACAACAATCCCTTTGAGAGTCTTGTCCTCATAACACATTACCTGATATTAACCTGAAAAAGGACTCATTTTCATGGCCTAGTGCGCTTCTATATGTTGCGATATGTTCGTCGGTTATTTTGGATTTTCCATAGGACTAGAGAAATCTTGTTAAGGGTACATTTTGTGGGTTATTTTTGGCTCTTCTCTCCACATCTTTTGACCCCTGTTTGGAAGGTTAATCACTCTATCGCCCTCAATAAAGTGTCAGTCAAGTATGCATCTTTGTTGCTTAGGATTAACCACACATACAGTATTAGTTAACCAACAAAAAAAGGGCGCTTGACAGTTCAGTATATGAGTGGTTTATTAAATCGACTGTAAGGGGGTAAAAAATTAATAACGTTGGGTAGTTTTCTTGAACCGCAATATAAATTGCGCAACTAAAGAAAAACATAGTCATAGCTATAAAAGACTTTACATATATTTTGTTAATACCTCAATTTAGTAAATTTTTCGGTCAAAACGTAAGTCTTCTCGAAAAACAGTAGCAGCGGTTACGTTGTGCTTTAATGTCACCTTGGACGCTGATGGTGAATAGGAATAAATAAAATAAAGTTTGTTAATGTTTGTACTTTAGAGAAAATGTTCCTAATATCCTTTCGGACATACGTATATATTGTAATTATATATATTTATAGAATATCTTATACAGAATACGTTTTGTCTCTACGCAATCGATTGAAAACGAATGTCATTATCACAGATACGATGTGGCAGAATGAAGTGTGGCAGAAATGGTTTTTATTATATTAAAGGCTTTATAAAAAAATGGTAAAAACTCTGGAATTTTACGAGACCAACCAGTAACTGTGAAGGGCAGCTAGAAACACCAGGTCAACTTCCTTGTATGGTTTCGGTGAAGTGTTGTTGTATTCATTCTTGTGTTGTGTCCATTCGCACAACGTTGTTTCCGTCTTTTGAGTCATACGACTCTGCCTTTGATAATTTATTTAGTTTCTCAAGTCATCCATTTGACACTGGATTTCACACAGCAACCTTGTGCCGGATAGCATTACTTGGACAGTATTCTGAATAGCTCGTGCATGTAGATCCTATTCCTCGATCTGGAGCGAAACACTTTTTCAAATATTCATAATTGGTACTGCACCCACAATGAGAAGTATGTACTCATTGTCCCAATGACTTCAGTAAAATGGTCCGAGATGAAACTAAAGTCTGAACGAACACCATGGTCAATACAAATCGGATGCATAGTATGTTTTCTTGTGTGGAGTGCACCCGCCGCTGCAGTGAGCTACTAATATGTAGTTGTGATGACGTGAGATGTCGTGAATAAGCAGAAAGTTCTTAAAACTTTAAGTAAAATAATTGGTTGCTGAAATACGTCTTTACACATATATGTAGGTCCAGCGAAACTTCATAGCAGACTTTGTAAGCTGAGTGAGAGACTGTCCAATGTATTTGTAACTAAGATTAATAATAATAATAATTGTATGACATGACAATCCATAGGAGATCAGGGCCTAGCTTGCTTATCAACTACTCGTGTTGTGTGCGCTACTGTTCTCTCACGAGTAGAAGGGACCTACAGTTTTTTTCCGACTCCGAACGGCGAAGTCATTACTTTTTTTTGTGAGTATCGCACTCTACCCGCTTGGAATAACTTACCTACCTTACCTTAAAGAAAATGTTGTTTCTATAATTAAGTAGGTTAAATGTTTTGTAAATAGTTAATACAGCTTTCAAGACACATAGAATTAAACACAACCAGCCAAGTTATAAATTATACTTGTATTTTTCAACGCAAAACTACTTGGAAAGAAAATTGTCATTTTTTTATTTCTTCCCGTTATTTAATAAGTTATAAATTATATTGCATATAAATAAATATAGTACTCGTATTGACGATAAATACTTTATATATGTATGTAGCTTGCACAAACAATTTTTGTGACTGTAAGAAACAAGGAAACGAGATATAAGCTGTCATGGGAGGATCCCATCTATCTAGCCGTAAGTCATGTAAACAAGTTGAACGTTTTGTGGTATACTAAGCAAGAGAGACCTCAAGTTAAATTATTGCTTTCTGCCCACAAAAGACAAACATAAAAAGAGGTGGATCTTCCATTGGAACTCCATAGCAACAAAACCTCGTTAATAAGTATTCCCACAAAACCAAGGAACGTGCAAGAAGCCGCGACGATGACAGTTGTTTCTTCCTTTAGTTTTCTTTCCAATTTAACTTCAGCAAGAAAAAACTAAAACAAAGCGTGGGTCATGAATGATCTACTATGACATCACGTAGGTTATTGGAGTTGGGCGAAGTAGACACAATGACAGCGGACTAGCTGCTCTCATTTGTTGCAAGTTGCAGCAGTCGTCAGTGTGCAATAACAAATTGCGATTAATTGTCCTTGAGCTCAAGTGTATGAAGCAAAAATTGACTCGCATAAAGTAGAAAAGTAGGTCGCTGTTTATTTTCATAACCGCAGCTCAGTGCTTTAGGAAAACATTGTATGAAAGTAAATATATGCATTCAGTTAAAGGTGCTGTATCTCTTGAACAGAGTTGATAATAAAAATTGCCTTGTTGTGTGAACTTCGCTTCAGTTGTTTTTGAACCCTGGTTTCATACCAAGCCCATTCTATTTATCTCTGACCTCAAAAAAGGCTTCAGTTTCGGTGATCACCCCCACATTCGAGTCATATTTTTTCGATTTTGTGTACTTTTCTGACATTTTCAGGTGTAGCCACCTCAATTGGTCTTCCAGAGCGTTCAGCATCGTTGTTGTCTATACAGCCACGTTTAAAGTCAGCACACCATTGACAAATTGTTGTTTTTGATGGGGCAGAGTTCCTGTAACACTTTTCAAGCCAATGCTGAGCTTGCACGATATTTTCCATCAAAAAGCAGTGTTTAATCAACAGACAAAATTCTATTTTTTTTATTGTTTTAAAAATCATAAAAGTAACCTCATAATTAGTTTGTCGTAAAAATTTATAAAGTTATTATTTGAATGTTACAATTCCAAAAAAATTATATGGATAAGTATATAGAAGTAAGTCACTATATGTCAGTCCCGGGACTTATTAAGAGATGTGTTTATAATAATAATAATAATAAAATGAAAAATTGGAATTGCAGAAAGAGTATGCGAAGTATTTATTTTATAAAAGGTATATCGAAATTAAGTCCATTTCGTATTTAACCTGCGGCTTAAATAATTTTAAAGAATCCATGGTAGTGTACGTCCTTCTGCACCAATCGTAATGCAGATAAACATAAATGTAGCATTTGACTCCTTCTAACATAGAGTTTTTGAGTCTTTGAATAATTAAGGCAATATATACAATATATATAGTACATTCTTGAGACAACCTTAACAAATTTATCGACTGCAATACAAAGAATTCTTTTAAAACGGTCATTTCAAAAGAACTTTGAACTAGGCATGTATTGGAGCCCATTACAATACTTAAAACGAATACTATACGCATTTGAATGTTTTATATTGAGATTGTTGTGCGTACATTATACAACCCATTCAAAGAATTCGCCAAATTCTCTGAATTTCTTGTGAGAATTACAACAAAGTGTATACGCTTAAAAACATTAACATCCATTTGTTGGAATATTTCAGTACTAGAGTGGTCTACCAAATGTTTAATTCAGCATTTACATTGTTTGCTGTTCCAGTATGTGGATCTAAATTATGCCTACCATAATGATCTCATGTTAGCTGTAGTTTCTCCAAAATTCGAAAAGTGCGTGGTTATGTATTGTACACATGAAATTGTTACTATGAACATCAATGTTAACTACCAAATTTCATGTTACAGTACATTACTTCTACTACTTCATAGATGGGCCTAGAAACCCCATTTCGCACAGACCTGTTTGAAAATATTGCACAGGTTTTCAACTGAGTGTGTTGTAATTCAATTCAGGAACTCTATATGAGGTGTATTAGTATTAGGATTTAGTTATAGTGGCATAAAGTTTACAATCTGCAATTATTTTGGTTATAACAATATCACAGAACTATTTTTCATTTTTTTATTTTCATTAAAAATGTAACTCGATATGTTTTCACGGGCAATAATTTCAAGTTGAAGCACTAATTTAGCGCTTCTGCTCTTATAACATAATATGACAGCCATTTCTTTCTCCAGGCAGTCAACACGGGTGCCCAGACAATCAAGGACAATATTTTTGTAATTGGCGTATAAAATATAGATTGACGATGTATCTTTTGTTTTTAATTGTTCATGAGAGCTGTTTACATATTTTATTATAATCGGCTTAGATAGCATATCAAACATAGATGATTTCATATTTTGGTTGCTTTACAATAAAATCCGTTAATAGTTTTAATCGATTTTCAGTACATAACTAATGCATATTATGATTTTTTTTTCAGAGGATGTGAACTTTTTGAGGCAAAAACAATTTATTACTAAAATACGTTTTAATTTATGAATGAATATAGCTTTTGCATGATGTAAATGACAAAAATAGTCAATTACGAATTTACTGCGGATTGAAATCCTTTAAATACCTAAAAGTATATGCAAGTGGCCGCCATGGCGTAGTGGGTAGAGTGCGACGCTCTCACGCCGAAGGGTCTAGGTTCGATTCCCAGCTCAACACCAATTTTTCGAATATTTCACGGCACCACCTCTTTCGAGCTGCTGACAACACTCAAAGAGTAATAACTGTTTAAGAAAAGGATTCTCAAATTTCGCCAATCGGAGTCGGCAAAAAACTGTAGGTCCCTTCTACTCGTGAGAGAACAGTAGCGCGCACAGCACGAGTAGTTAATGAGCAAGCTAGGTCCTGGTCCCCCTTTGGACTGTAGCGCCAACAATTATTATTATTATTATATGCAAGCAAACAAGTTAAATTACGAGCCAGTTTTGTCGGAATGAAACAGCATGGAACGTTTTAAAGGACGTCAACAGTTCCTTTTATATAAATTTGTTAGCACTTAGGAATATTTTCTGTAAATACCATACCAACTGGCAAAAGGTGTGGCCGCCGTGTCGTATTGGGTAGGGTGCGACACTCACGAGGCGGCAGTCCAGGTTCGTTTCACGGCTGACGCGGCGCGCACAAAACGAGTAGTTGATAAGCAAGCTTTGTCCTGGTCCCACTGTAGGCTATCGTGCCATCCGCCAAAAGGTAAAGTACTTTTCATAGGGAAATTCTTCGGAAAAATCAAAAAATAATGACAAGAGGCTTGTTTGACTTATCCTTAATTGAGAAACATGATTTATAAATTTTCCATAACGGCATTTGGAGCTAAGTTCCTTTATGGAAAACTGACGATTCCGACTTCAAACGAACGTATTGAAAAAATCGCTTTTAAATTTACCAAAAATGTGTGAGGACATAATGCACTCGATTAAGCATGGAAAAGCTATGGGAATTCTTACCCATTATGAAAATTTAGTTTTTAAAGCCGAATTGAATATTACCACTGTTACTCATATCACTTATCCACTACACCATTATGGTAGTTCTTTCGACTGAGGACTGCATCCTTTTGAGGAAAATTAATTTGATACGAACACAGTTAATATGAAACGCATGCTTTAATGGACCTTACATTATTTTTAAATCACATTCCTAGAGTTCTCTTAAATACTGATTTTTAAAAAAGACTAGTATACAAGATTCTTTATCTTATTTGTATGGCGCTTTGGTCCACGCTGGACCGGGCCTTAACCAACATATAATATCACCAACATATTGGGGAATAAAGTGGGATTGGGATGATCAAGTTGTTATACAAATCCAGTTTATTCTGAAAAAAAAAACAGCGAATTGTAAGAACAATTTTGCATTTTTATTCGGTTTTAACTGCCTCCAAATTGTTCCTTCCTTGTGTGACGTTCTGCTCGAGACATTGACATTGTGTGTCTTTTATTGATAACAACTTGTATTTCGTGTTGCCTTATTTTACTCTCAGGCCAATTTTAAGCCCTTCAATGTCAGCAGACGTCTCATTGGAGGTTCGCTGTATTCATCCAGTCACGTCAATGTAGCCCGCGTGAGTAAGCGGTCTCCATATATGGTGTCATTTTAGGAATTATAGTCGACAGAAAGGCGGTGTGAACTGGCACCAGGTTAAATACTTTTCTAATGTGGATTTCTCTGGCTTGAAACTATACTGATATCAGGTGGTTGATGAACAGTTCCTGGCGATTACATAATATGGCAGACAGGATTCAGACGATGTTGGGGAGATCTCTGCACTGTTTATAGTGGGAACTGTAATAAAATTCTACTTATCAGCGTGCATTCCCCCGATCATACCCTACAGCTGGTGCATGCACCAACTAGGCCATCTGAACAACCTGTTTTAAAGCACTAACAAAATTTCAATGATACAGTGACTGGCCTAAACTTTCAGGGCTTGCTTCATGTATTCCAGCTGACTAGAATGGGAGAGCAAATTATTTCCTGAAAGGGAAAAAGCACTATATGCTATGCCTTACTACGTTTTCAATATGTAAAATATTACCCCATCTACAAGAATCTTCTTGGATTCGAAGAAAAACCGTCATACATAAACACGCATTAATTCTGGCTTATGTGTATAATAAACTCTAAGCAGCTACCACCAACGTTGTAATGTTAATTTACTTTACTTCAATTTCTCCTACTACTGATGTGGTTATATGAATTATTTTAACCTGGACTATAATTTTTTTTCTAACGATTTTCCGCGAAAACTTTTCTAAGACCGGTCCTTCATTCCGATAATAACCAAATTCTCAAACAAAATGGTTTGTTTCTGTTCGCATGTTCTCCTGCTATCTGGGTTCAAACTAAATATGGTTTGTCTTCAGATGTGGTTGCCAAGTAAGTAAGGAAGCTTTAGTGTCCAAAAGAAAGTTAATGTTGCAATTGAACAATTTTAAAAGAATTTTATTTTCTTCAAAAGAATACAAGCTCATTTTGTGAGTGATTATTTTTTAAGTCTCGTAAAAGGTAAACTGATATTTCTAGGAAAAAACACATTTTGCAATCTACTCATCTCTTCTCCAGTATAGTCACATACTTCTTTCTTCTCTAGTAAAATATAGGAGTTATATCTATCATCTTTCACTCTTTGCTTCACGAATGAGATTGTAGTACATACATTCACAAAAATTCCCTAACATTATTAAATGTATGATAATGATGACTGGTTTAAAAATTTATAAAAATGTTCTAATATATTTTTCATTCAATAAATTGGTGAATCTAGACAAGTTTGCGGGAGTGCATTAAATCTTGTAAGAATTTAAAGTGTTGTGATTATTTAATTTATTCTCGTGAAATAATTTAAAGTTCATATGGTTTCTCTCATCACCTTTTTAACAATAAAACGCTTCCACATTCTGAAAAATATTTTTTTTAAATCTTACTAATGTTTTTCCACTTATTAAATAGGAGTGAAAATGATCTCAAATTAACTTCGGCATACAAATTGAATTGCGTAAAAATCCAGATTCTTCAGCAGCTACCCGCGTTGTTTGTACTAGTGTTTTCTGACTATTGCATAGACAAACATTTCTCTTTGAGTTTTGTCAGCAACAACAGAGGTTGCGACGTGAAAAAGTGAGAGGTGCTAAGACCAATGATTGAAGCTGTGAACTTCGGCGTGTGAGTTTCGCACTTTACAATAAAATATAAGGAAAGGAAAAAACAATAAGTTTTCAAGTAAATCCCGGTGTATACATCGGATAGCAAATCAGTTGCAGACATGCCACGGTTATTCGCTTAATCCCTAGGTATTGAAGCGCTCATCGCTGATACCCCAAGCTGTGCGAACAGAGAAAAACCTGTTTGCAGAAGAAAAAAAATTCGTCTATCTTTCACCTATAGAACCAAAACGTATCGATGGTATTGTCACTCATTTTGTTTCAGAGAGTGGGCAGAACAGCGATTTCAACATGGCGTACAGAACTACAGCCAAAAACCGAGAGGATTCATTTTATTTCTCTTTAGCAGCCATTCGAGTGTAATGCAAATTAAATTGCCGCTTTCAGAGATGACTTTTTTTTTTTTGGTTTTCGGGGTGTGACTAGATCGTCGATGGTCTGTATGCAAATTTTATCATTTGATGGGAGGATACATACAATTTTATGGGTGTCCGTGTTTAACATTTTTTGAGAGAACAAGAATCTCATAAAACGTTGTCATGTATATTGTGTTTGAGCAGGGTGTTGAAACGAAATAATGAAACACGTCCACTCGTCGCCTGCAGTATGCCTACAAAAAGTTTATTGAACAACAAGTAAGCTAGAGACCATGACGTGTGTACCATAGATGTTTGTTCATTTTGAGCTACCTCACCTCTAGCAATCAACTTCACGTCAAATTGCTGTTGATATTTCGCAAGATAACTTTATTAAATAGTTTTGACATTGAAGTCACTCAAACGCACAAGACAATGCAAATTTTTTACTTGCCAATCTGGTAATTCATTGCAAAAATCATGGCGCACTACAGTTGCAAGCAATCAAGCACAGACGAATTATGTAAATTTTTAAAACAAAACATCCCTTCCAATTGCAAGCGTATATAAAATGCCATGAGTGTACATGTATGTTCATTCACAATATTCATGCATGAATCGAGTCTAGATTTATCCTTTTGTTGCCCTTAAAGCGAAAGTAATTATTTACAATTGGGATTTACGTTGAGGCCAACGTTTGCATGTGCTTCGGCTATATGTGTGCAAAAGTAATAATTACTGAGTTTGCATCGGATGGCAGTGCAGTGATAACGGGACACCGATGGACACAATAGCACTTCCGGTTGAATGGTAATTTGTGTGCTCTGGGTTATTATCCTTAACAGTTATTATACCTTTTTTATGTTTTCCTATGAAGAATTCACTTTTAGTAATTTAGTGAGGCGTAGCCTTAAATTTAACTTGATTCAATAGGTTTTAATTAATTTTATCCGATTTAATTTTTTTTAAGAAACTTTTTTTACAACAAAAAAAGGGTTAATTAAATAGTCAATTGAGTTATTTCAATACTCTTTTTATGCAATATTTGAAAATTTTTTGAAGTATTCATTCATATTTTCATTTCATATGTTCGTATGCAAAAGTTAATGGTTTTCTAAATATAAATTTCAGCAATAATAGAGTACATAATGTTACATTGTTCATTTTTTCAACCCGTATTTGGAAATACTAACGCCAAATACTTGTTGCTAACATTCAAACGAATGAGTGAAAACCCAAAAGTTTTCTGAAAAAAATATATATTTTTTTAGACCAAATGTTTCAAAATTTAAAACAAGCAAAAGAATATTGTCTTAACAAGCAAACATAGAAAGGGTTTTATAATATAGACTTGGCAACTCTAATTTAAATTAGTTAACGCATTCTTTCACTTATCATCCAATTGTTACTGTTGATATATTGAATTCAATTCAATTTATTATCAAGAATGAATGAAAAAGAGATTGCGCAATAGAGTGTTCAATTTTCTTTCTTTCTGCGCAGCTTACGTCACGCGAGACTTCTGATTTGACAGCTCTTTGTTATTGTTTAATATCTTCACACAAATTGCAGCAGGAAAAGTAATTAGTTGATTTTTTTCTAATATTATTCACGTTTTAAGAACTTTTTAACATAAAATAAGTTTTAACTGAATGTCCAATTGAGTTAATTGTCCACCTGGCTGTAGACATCAGTGCTCGGAGGATTTATAGTTATACTCTTAAGTATCGTACCTTAAAGTAAAAAGAATATTAACCTATTTATATATTTCAGATATGTATATAAATAAAACATTACTTGTAAGAGTACATTCGGAAACTAAGTCAGGCGTGTCATCCGAAGCAACTGTTTGGTCACCTAAATGACCTTAGCTGGCTGCTCTTGTTTTTGCCTGAGCTATAGTGTGAGAAAAGTTTTGTAGCCATTTTAACTTTCGGTCGTACGTTTAAATGCCCTGCCGATATCTTGTGGGTGACTGACATTCAGACGCTGTGCACGTTAGAAGCGTAAGGATTATGTTTTTTTACTTCCTTTCCATTTATTTTAAACCCTTGGTCAATAAAATGATTCCGAAGGGGCTTAATCAAATGTCAATGCCACTGGTTTTTCCGCTAGTAGCTCTGCAATCATTTCATGTATTGCCTTTGATTGCATTCTGATGTCGCGGGATGAAGGAGCGACTATTGCTCTCGGTTGGATTGTTGAAATTGTTCCCGCCTTCAACTTATATCCATTATTTTTGCAAAGGCCTGTAATAAAATTGTGACTTAATATGTAACTAAATAAACAAATCATCTTACCCATATCAAATTGTAAGTTTCTTTCAAAACTATCCGTAGTGAAATGTGCAGAACATATCCGGGCTGTGTTTGGATTGAAATTATCCTTTCCCCTGCATAGGTGAATCCACTGCTTCCGTAGGTTGTTGTGTTTTGGAACCGAATAAAACCGTACATTCGGTTTTCCCTTGTTGTTGTTTGCATTGCAGCAAAAAACAGCACACCTCATTTTCAAAAATTTCTCTTTATTTAATTGTTAATAAATTACAAAATATTTTTCTTTCAATTTTTTTCAAATAAACGCGCGGAAATCGCAGTCAAACCTAACATCCGTATATAAAAAGTAAACATCCGTTGTCTTAGCCTACGTCATCAAAAATTGACAGAAGGTGACAGACATGCGCAATGCGTAATCTGTATTTCTATCATTCTTGATTTATTATTAAAATTGGTTAAGTACATTAAGACATGGTCATTTTTATTATAATTTATAATTATGTTACAAGTTCATAATTAACATTTAGGTTATAGTAACTAAAGAAAATAAAAAGTACAAGGAAATATAAGGGAAGTAAGAATAGAGCAGAAAAATTTACTGTTGCAATGTGCGCTAATATGTAGAAAGTGCAGCTTAAAAGTGTACCGCATTTTGTATTCTTTTGATAGCTACTGGTAAGTAGCTTAGTAGCGTATATAAAGAATAAACGGGACGAATTTAAATATTTATATTTAGGAGTATTTATGATAAATCTTCTTTCAGACCGAGAAAATACTAATTTTGAAAAATGGGAACTAGGATGTTTTAAGGTTATAAGCTTATATACATATATAATACAGTTCCGTATGTAGAAATATTGCTTTAACGAACACCCAAGGTATTTTATAGAGTAAGTAGAAATGCTGGACGGATTAACTGTTGACGACCCCAGCAAACGTTTAAAGGACAATGATTTTCGGTTTTGCACGTGGAATGTGAGGTCCCTTAACAGGCCACGTGCAGCCGAACAACTTGCGGAGGCCCTTGACAGCTACAAAGCTGACATAACCGCCATCCAGGATGTGCGATGGGATGGGCCTGGCATAAAAGCGATGAAGAACTGCGATATCTACTACAGCAATTTCTATAGAGAGAGAAGGCAGCACTTATTCGGATGCGGATTTGTCGTTCGAGGCAGACTTAGGCAAAAAGTCTTGAGCTACGACCCAGTCAGCGAACGCCTCATGACAATCCGCATCAAGGCTAAATTCGGGAACATCAGCCTAATATGCACTCACGCCCCGACAGAGGAGAAGGATGACAACATCAAGGATGACTTCTATGATCTCCTAGAAAGAACATACGATCGATGCCCCAGCTATGACACCAAGATCGTTCTAGGAGATTTCAACGCTCAGCTGGGAAAGGAGGTTATATTTGCTGGAGTCATCGGTAAACACAGCCTGCACGAAAACACATCCGGAAACGGACTCAGGCTGTTGGACTTCGCCTCGGGGCGAAACCTCTCTGTGGCTAGCACGCGGTTCCCACACCTGGACATTCACAAAGGAACCTGGCGATCTCCTGATCAATCAACCGTCAACCAGATTGATCACGTTGCGATCGACGTCAGACAATCCTCCAGTATTTTCGATGTCCGAACCTTCCGAGGTGCCAACATTGACTCGGACCATCACCTTGTTGTAGCCAAGCTAGGAACCCAGATACCGAGAGAGCAACGGAGTCGAGAAAGGCCAAAACAGTTTGATGTCGAAAAGCTACAATTGCAACCGATTGCTGGGAAATTTGCCGACCGAGTCTCCCGTAAACTCGCTCAGAGTTCGACGCTTCCTGCACTAAGCATAGAAGAAGAATGGAAACTGCCACTGATGTGCTGGGTTTCACGTCACCACCCAGAAGGAACCCATGGTTTGACGACGAGTGCAGGCAAGCGCACGCAGCTAAACAAGACGCCTATAAGGCGACGCTGCATCGAACAACGCGGGCTGTTCATGAAGTCTACGAACAGAGAAGAAGGGAAGAGCACCGGCTTCTCAGAAGGAAGAAGAAGGAGCATGAGAAGCGCGCGGTCGAGGAAATGGAAAGGTGCTTTGGCAGGAATGAAGTCCGAACGTTTTACCGAAAGGTAAAACAGCTATCCGGAGGATACAAGGTTCGGACCAAGGCCAGCCGGGACCAAAATGGACAACTTGTAGTAGAGTCGCAGTCTGTGCTGAGAATCTGGAAGGATCATTTCTGCAGACTCCTTAACGCCTCCCGCTGTAAGGCAGAATGTTCCACTCAATTTGGACGATGATAGACAAGCATTCCGTCCTCCCGACTAAGACGAGGTGAAGATAGCAATATCCAAACTGAAGTCGAACAAAGCTGTCCGCAGAAATATTTAAAGCAGCTGGAGATGAGTTGGTTGGGCGCATGCACCAGCTCATCTGTAAGATATGGTCGGAGGAAAGCATGCCCGATGAGTGGAATCTCAGCGTCGTTTGCCCGGTTCACAAGAACGGAGACCCCTTTGACTGCGCCAACTACAGAGGGATTAGTCTCCTGAACATCGCATACAAGATCCTCTCTGCCGTATTGTGTGAGCGTTTGAAGCCATTTGTCCATGACCTGATAGGTCCCTATCAGTGTGATTTCAGACCAGGGAAGTCCACAATAGACCAGATCTTCACATTACGGCAGATCCTGGGAAAGACCCAAGAAATGCAAATTAACACTCACCACCTATTCGTCGATATCAAGGCTGCATATGACAGTGTGCATAGAGACGAGCTATACAGTGCCATGTCTAGTTTTGGCATTCCTACCAAACTCGTCAGATTGTGTTGGATGACGATGGAGAACTCTCGCTGCTCCGTCAAGATCGGTACCGAACTCACCGAGACCTTCAATGTCAAAAAAGGTTTTAGACAAGCCGACGCACTGTCATGTGACTTCTTGAACATCATCCTCGAGAAGATCGTGCGTAACTCACAAGTCAACACCAGAGGCACGATCTTCCAGAAGTCAGTTCAATTGTTAGCTTACGCTGATGACATTGACGTGATTGGACGAACACAGCGAGCCGTCAATGAGGCGTTTGCTGGCATTGAAGCGGAAGTGGCTAAAATGGGTCTAGCGGTAAATGAGGACAAAACGAAGTATATGCTGTCATCAAGGAAGGACACACAACATCGACGTCTCGGACGGAGCGTCACACTAGGCAACAGAAACTTCGAAGTAGTCGAGGACTTCGTCTACCTCGGCTCCGCGGTAAACAGGGACAACAACATCAGTACCGAAATCAAACGCAGAATCACTCTTGCCAATCGCTGTTTCTTTGGGCTCAAGAGGCAATTGAGTAATAAAGCCCTCTCTCGAAGGACTAAGCTCGCTTTATATAACAGCTTGATCATCCCCGTCCTACTATATGGCGCAGAATCTTGGACGTTAGGAAAGGCGGATAAGGAACCCTTAGTCTTTTCGAGAGAAAAGTTTTGCGTGCGATTTTTGGTCCTGTTTGCGTTGATGGCATCTGGAGGAGAAGATTTAATGACGAACTCTATAGGCTGTACAGCGACATGCGCCTGGTCAAGCGCCTACGGATACAACGCTTAAGATGGCTATGCCATGTAGAGCGTATGGGCACCACTGCTCCGGCCCGAATAGTCTTTGAATCCGAGCCATTGGGACAACGCAACAGACGACGACCTAGACTAAAGTGATGCACACAAGTGAAGAAGGACCTCAACCAACTTGGAGTGCGCAACTGGAGACAGCTGGCGAAAGATCTTGCTGGCTGGAGAGGCATGTTGGTTGAGGCCCAGGTCCACCCCGGACTGTAGCGCCACAAGAAGAAGAAGAAGAAGAAATGCTGTCATATTTGCGGCACATATAAATATATCTTGGCGCATCATTATAGGATGTTTGAAGTTTTTGAAAAGACAACGAATTCAAAGAACTGTAGACTACTTCAGCATATGATATAATAGGCATAATAAGCGTTTGAACAGGTTTTTTCCATGCTTTAAAGAGAGTAAAACTTGCAGATATTCATAGCTTCCATAGGCAGCCATAAATACGGCTAATTGTAACATTTATATGACTCTGACACGAAAAATTTCGATAAATAACAAAACCAAAGCTGAACTCAACCATCAGCAACTGATTCAACCAGTCTTGTTCCAGAAATGAAGATATCAGCAATATGTTCAGACTCAAAGGATCTATTAGCCTGACACTTAGACTGGCTTAGTAAAATTTTATTTCTGGAGGCCCAGTCACATATCACTGATAGATCCTCGTTAAATTGATAGATAGATAGATCCTAATTGAAATTGAGTACACTGAATTTATGAAATGTAAGCGATAAATAGAGTTGCATATCGTCCGCGTAGAGGTGGAAACTTACATGTTTACATATGGCAGGTCGTTAATATATAAACAGAAAAGTATTGGACCCAAAATGGAACCCTGCGAAACACAGGTAATAAAAGACCTAGGACTGGAGTTGATGGTTTGATTGGTTACTCTCTGTGATCTGCCAGTCCAAAAACTTTTTATCAACTTAGTAGCTGTATTACTACAACCAAAATGGTGCCTAAGCTTCCAACATAAAATTCATGGTTAACTTTCCAAATTCCTTGGAAAAGTCAAGAAGACAGAGAATAGTTAGCATACCAACATCATATCCCTGTCGTATATCATCTAAGACTTTTACCATAGCTGATGCACAGCTATGTTTTTGCCTTAAGCCCAACTGGCAGGGATTCAACAACGAGTTACTATTAAGATGTCCTTGGATCTGCTCAGCCAAAACTCTCTTGAAAACATTTGAAAGACATGGAGAAGTTGCATTTGTTTTTTTCGCAACAGGTATTACCTTGGAACATTTTCAAGCGTCTGGAAAGGTAGATGTAACGATGCAATAATATATAACATACGTAGGCATGGTTCAGCATTCTAGGTAAAATAAGTTTAATAAACGAAAATGGTTAACCATCATCACCAATTCCATTTGATTTCATACTCATAACGTAACGAGCCTCTTCATCTTCATTAACGGCCCGAAAATCCACCTGATTGACAAAAACAGTATTAGGAGCGTTAAAATCAAATCCTGAAGTATCAGTTGAATTATGTCCTAGAAAATGTTATTTAATACTTCAGGGTCGATCTTGCGTACATTACCATTTTTACCATTCACAACCATCTGACGAAGTTTTCTCCAGAGAGTTCTAGGAGGTAAGGAGGTATTGAATTTGGATGCAAAGGATCTTCGTTTCGAAGATCAAATAATGAACCTTTTAATTAGTACAAGAGTTGTTACTTTTCCACTTACTGTAAAGTTTATTTCTCTTTATAATAGCATAGATGACATTATCAATATACCATGGGCAAGCGTTATTGCCAATCGAAACGGTCTATAACAGAACAAATTCCTCATAAAGATAGTTTATGAGCATCTGCAGGTACCTCAAATTATTTATCTTTTGGCATATTTTATTGAGTGTACGAGGGGCGTTCAATATATTCTCGGTATCGATATGAAGTTAAATGCGAATTGAATTTAAATAATTTTTATTTTTGCATTTGTTACATCTTACGATAACAAATTTCCAAAATACCCGTTTACTGCCGACTTGAGTTCTTCTTCATCCGAAAATCTTTTACCACGAAGACAGTTTTCCAAATCCGCAGACAGAAAATAATCACTAGGGGCAGCAACCTCCGAAACTCGCGCCGTGTGAACAGGAGCGTTATCATGAAGAAGCAACACACCCGCTGCGAGTTTACCCCATCTAATAATTTCCTTCCGCAAGTTATGCCAAAAGGAAGCGTAGTATGTGGCGTTTCATGGTTTCACCTTTTTTTGTACTTAATTAGAAAGATTCCCATTTAGTCCCATAAAACTGTGGCCATGAGCTTCCCGGCAAACGGAGTGACTTTGAACTTCTTCGGGGGTCTGTTCCTTTTTTGTTTGCTTTCAGGGTCATAGTTGTGAACCCATGAAAGGTTAAGATGGTCATGAAGAATGGTGTCAATGGTACCAGTTGAAAGCTTGGTGATCTCTGCCATCATTTTCACCTTTATTCTGGCATTCTCAAGAAGCCGGGGCGCCGGAGCGGGGGTCGTCTTCAATGCTCTCTCTGCCTTTCTTGAACTCACTTGACCACTTTTGCACAGTTTAGAATGAAGGTGCAGAACTCTGGTAAACAGCCACCATCTCTTCATGAATAGTTTTTTGACTTTTTCCTTGCTTAGTGAGAAATATAATTACAGCGCGATGCTCAATTTTCACCATCATCGTCTCAGTTGTCATTATAATTCTGTTTAACTAGAGATAAAACTCGAATTAATAATCAAATTTCTATGAAATTTTACATGAATGCACTTAAATAAAAGTATTACTTGATAAAAAAGTAAATTTATATATATAACCACAGCTTCACCCCGATACCGAAAATATATTGAACGCCCCTCGTATAATGTCATCTTATCTCAATAGTTTCTTGTAATCGAATTGAGGTGTTCGATAGAACCGGAGACAGGCCCGGGGATATTGCCTCTAAAACACCCTCATCTTTTCTATTTGGGAAGAACTCAGATTGAGCCACACTGGGCAACCGTACACTTGGCCGTATGAGGGCCATGTAGTATATCACCTTTATTCTGGTATCAAGTTGGCTACTGTAAAACAATTAACTTACAGCAGCATATAATTTCTTAGCTTTCGTCAGAGCTGTATCTGCATGCTTACCGTAGTACAAATACTGTTCCAACCAAATGCCAAGATATCTAACTACATTTCGCACAGCTTACAGCTGGCCCTGCCGGTCAAATATGTCCTTTAAGGCCCTGGATAAGGGTTTCTAAAGAGAATAGTTTTGCACTACTGTTGATTTTCAACTTCCAGTCGTCACAAAATCGCTGAATTTCGTCGAAGTTACGCTGCAACATGTTATTTATAACTTCAATTTTTGGGTTTGAGTACGCTATAAGATCATCGGCGTACGCGATTAAATGCGGCATGGAACCAATAAGATCGCTAGTGAATATAGCGAAAAGGATCGATAAACCAACTGCCCATTGTTGCAACCCACTTTTTTTTAGTGAAATACTGTGGTGGATGTAACGTTGCTATTTTTGATTTTCCTACCTGTAACCATATCATAGATCATATACAGCAGTGTTTTAATTATGCCTAGTCTAACTAACTTCAGGCAGAGCCCTTGTAACCAATCGGTGTGGAACATATTTTCCATGTCTATCAGGCAAGCACCTGTGCATTGGTTCTTGTTTTTGTTCCACTGAATGTCGGATACCAATTTGGACGTGGCATGTATGGTATCATGCCCCGCCCTAAAGCCGAATTGTTTGTCTTGTATAATTTGACGTTCCTCGACCTATATTTTAGGGCTCTTATGACAATCTTTTCAAAAACCTTCCTTATGCACGCAAGAAGACTTGTAGACCAGAGATTTATCGGGATGGAAGTATATTTGTCCCTTTACGGAATGAGCTGTACCACAGCTGTTTTCCAATGCGCCGGGTAATATGCGTTACTCAGCGCATTGTTGAACAGGCTTGTATATACATCTACAGCCTCTGAGGGTAGAAAGCGCAAAACAATATTCGGTATCCCATCGGTTCCTACTGACTTCTTTTTCTTCAGTGAATTAGAGATTCCGTAGATTTCATCTATCGAAATAAGGATGGAATTATTTCCATCATCGGAGACGGCATTATTTGCCAGAAGATCGTTACTGAACCTGGTGAAACCGGGATTCTCGGATCGTCATTGACTTATCTCGGTACTTAGTTGGAAGTGGTTAAACTTGGCTCTGTCTTCCAAGTCGTGATTTGGACAAAGAGGTTCATTGACCGTGTACACTTCCTGAAAGACGGTTCCTATTACTTTCACCTTTTCCGGAGGATCTTCGACTACAAAGAAGTCGTCGTCAAGTACTGCTCCATCTGGATCGATGTCTACTGTTCTTAGTAAGTTGGCGTTGTCTATCGTTATGTTGAGTCGGACAGTTTGGATGTCATTTAAACCTTTCCTCTGGAAGATTCTATTCAAGTAGAATACTTGTGGGAGCATGCTCGTGTTGCTGGATCTCACAGCCCGAATCTTATTGCCCTAGCACAAGTTTACAGCTAGTCTGTATCGCTGGTGGATCAATTGCTGAACTAGTTTGATCTGCGACTTCAACGACCGTATTTCATCATTCTCACCATTCATTCAAGAGTTTTAGTCTTGTCGGTAGATGTCGCCAGCATCTTTTGGTGTCAGCGTAGGAATAGTCTTTTTCATCGTTCGTTTTATGGTGTCGTCCATTAGTATTAGGAAAATCTTGAACTCGATACCATTCTGCTCTATCCACTATCCCGGAGAGCGTTTCCCCTCTCGTTTGGAATACGGTTATCCCAATCGCCGTGCTTTGCGTTGAAATCACCAGCAATGACATAAAAGTTTTCCTCCAAGTTTAGGAGAAGGCTAGTGAAAAGAGCCTCGAGCTCAGATACGAAAATTGAGTTTCGAATGTCTGCCGCGTAAACTGCAATCACGTACAGCCGCTTTCCACCTTGGAGAGGGATGCTCGCGATACAAACTTCAAGCACACTGAACCTTCGCACACCATTGCTGTATTCGATCTTATGATTTATGTTATTTTTTATTAAGAGGGCGACCTCACCCCCTTGAGTGGAATTAGGTCGGTCTCTACTTATTACTTGGTAATTTTTGTACCTGAGATTGCGCGTCTGGTTTAGCTTAGTTTCGCTAACCGTGCTCATGGTTAGGATCGTGGGCTTGCAAAAAGTGAGAAAGCTGTATTTGTCGTTCGACCCGTATGATCGAATTAACATTCACTGCTAGGATCTTAAGGGGTCCTGTTGCGCGTGTGCCCGTTATATCTGCTGCGCATTTGGCTCGCTACAACAGCGCCGAATAGATACCGTCTACTCGGGCCGTTTACTGTAGGAAACTGGTCTGTAAAGCTACCATCTGTTTTTGCAAACGATCATCTGCGCTTGCATTGACTGAATGGTGGGCAATACATCCCTTAAGCTAGGATCTGCCGTAGGCTGTCAGGGTACTGTGACGGTTCAACCTTTGGCACTGTCAATTCTGTCAGCTTTCTCCCTGACGCCATTTGAGCGTAGGTGATAATCGGCGTAACAACGGTAGCTGCACCACCGCCTGGCTTCTACCGTTGCGTTCCTTGCAGCCTTTACTTTTTGCCGGAGCTCTCGGATGCGAGGACATAATTAGCGCTATGTCCTTTTTTGTCTGTAACTTCTTCTTCGTCTAAACTGCATTTCCCTTTCTGGTGGGTTTCAGTACATCTGGAACATCTGTACTGCATATTGCAGTTGTCCCTTATATGTCCCAGCATCCGACACTGTGCACATTGAAGTACCTGTTCGGGCTTTCTTAATGTTTCCCATTTAGCAGCTAGAGAACCTACGGATCGAATTTTCCTTAGGCTCTCGATTTTGCTGCCATGGGAGAGCTGGACCAGTAAGAATGGAAGTTTAATATTCTTATTCTTTCTCGTAGCCGCAGTGTTGAAGGGCTTTACTCCTACGAAGTGGACCTCGTCGCTATTGTGGGCGCGCAGCTCCTCGAGGATTTCCTGGTGTCGGTAGAAGGATTAACCCCCTTGAAAAGCACATTATGCCTTTCTCATCTTCTGAGGTGTATGTTTAAAAACGAGACCCTGCCGACTCTAATGGCTCTTTAACATTCTTAAAAACGGCTACTGAGCTACAGTGGACCGATATTCTGTTAATACATACATGTGTCCAACTTACATGTTTTGACAAGGTTCCTCGTTTCTCGTCCATAGATGTTTATAGGCGGGCACCTATCCTCTCTCCTACTTCTCTGTGGTTTTCTGTTGCTATCGTTGTTCCAAAAAACTCAAAATTCTCATCTCGGGAAAGTTCATGAAAAAACTATGTTTATAAATTATAAAAATATAATTTAAATAAATTGTTAAGTCATTATATGAAAACCAATCTTATAAAGAGTCTTGCAATAACAATCAATAATCATCAAACTCGAGGCAATACTAAGTGAAATAAAAAGAAAGAAAACAATAGATTACCCAAATATATTTGAATGAGACACTAAACTTCTTAATCATTTTTTCTGATCAGTCCGACGTGTTTGGCTCAAAAAGTCGGGTTAAGAATCGCGAAATGGAGAGGATGCCTTAATTCCGAAGTACGCTTTCAACACTTTCAAACTTGGTGGTGTAAAAGCAATGGCATGGGGCTCTTTGGCTATAATCGAAAATACGGTGGACCCATACCTTTCTATAAATATTCTTAAAGGGAACTCAAAACAAAGTGCGGGAAAAATTGGTCTTTCCGCCCCTATCTATTATCTATCTATTGTCTCATATCTATTGTTAACAAATTTTATCATATCTGCATATAATGCTATACGCAATGAATGAATTTGCTCAGACCAAAGGGCTTTTGAGTTAAAAATACACATTTACCTTTAGAAGTGACACCTCATTATCTGCTCCACTTTTCAATTTTCGGCCCCCCAACAAATGAAAAATCACATGAACATCAACACAAGAAGCGTAAAATAAAACAAGGGGAATTCAATTCTATTTGAAGGACCTTTAGAGATGAATTATATAAACAAACCGGACCTGTGCAGAAGGTATGCCATCGCATTCACTGACATCAGCTGAATCCCACACCATATGTTCCATTTCATCTTTACTTTGGTTTCCCAATCTTCCATTGAAATACGTCCACTCAATCAATCACAATACAAAACAAAAAAACATTTTTTTGTTTGTTTACAGTAGGGATTGTAGCACACTTATCCGTCTCAGACAGGCGTTCCTATCAAGTTGCCCTTTGGTAATTGTTTCAGTTTGCCCAAAAGACGAAGTGGGAGGGCTCCCAAAATGATTATCTAAAAATAGTAGGCTCACTCTCTGTCTTTTGTTATGAATTTTTGAATCTGGGAATGTGGGCAGGGTTTTCTGAAGCACGTGCTGTAATCTTAAATGTATAAGTGTTCTGTCAAGGAACATCCCAAAAAAAGATTGGCGCCTAATCACTTTTCACATGTAACTTGTAACAACTCTGTTTTGGTTTGTTTGGCGGCATAGGAGGGTGACGGCTGATGCCGTGAGCACAACAAAGTAGTGACTAATGAATTCTAATTAAATTGACGGAAAATTAAGAAAAAATAACACAAGAAACCCGATCAGAAAAATTCACCGGAAATGTACATGCATACAAAATGCACATACACAATGTGATATTTTTGAGGACTGCTCTTAGTATTAAGAGCAGTATTCGATAACTAGTTGCGAAGTCCCAGAACGACAAGAAATTTGATAGTATCTTAAAATGTATAGCAAGTGGAAGGTAAAAGCTTTGGGAAATGTTTTCACTTAGCATTCACTAATTGCTTTAGGATCTGAGACATTGCTCATAGCGCCTCAGTGGTCACTCTTATAAGTATTTGCTCATTGTTTCTTGCGATATAATTAAAATTATGCGTTGAGAATATGTCGCTTATAAGTTTTACTCGAAGAATGTAGTGAAGTCCAAAACTAAGTCGAAACCTCATATCGGATCATCACCTTGTTGTAGCCAAAGTAAGAACATGGATATCGAGAGAGCAACAGAGTCGAGGTATGTCAACACGGTTTGACGTCAGAAAGCTACAATTGTAACTGATCTTTGGGAACTTTGCCGACCGAGTCTCTCTGAAACTCCGTAAGACTTCGACGCTGCTTGCACTAACTATAGAACATTCAGACTGGAAACGTTGTCAAAAAGTCATCAAAGAAGCTTCCACTTATGTGCGTCACCACCCAAAAGAAACCCATGGTTTGACAACAAGTGCAGGAAAGCACATGCAGCCAAACAAGACGATTATAAGGCAACGCTGCATCGAACAACGAGGGCTGTTCCTGAGTTCTATGAACTGAGAAGAAGGAAAGAGCACCGGCTTCTCAGAAGGAAAAAGAAGGAGCGTGAGAAGCTCGCTGTCGAAGAAATGGGAAGGTGTTATGGCAGGAATGAAGTCCGAAATTTTACCGAAAGTTGAAACAGCCTGCCGGGACCAAATTGGATAACTCGTGGTAGAGTCGCAGTCCGTGCTGAGAATCTGGAAGGATCATTTCTGCAGACTCTTTAACGGCGATGACGGCCCCAATTCTGCTATTAGGCAGAATGTTCTACTTGATTTGGACGATGATGGGCAAGAATTCTGTCCCCCGAACTAAGAGGAGGTAAAGATAGCGATATCCAAGCTGAAATCGAACAAAGCTGCTGGGGCGGACGGACTATCTGCAGAACTATTTAAAGCAGCTAGAGATAAGTTGGTTGAGCGCATGCACCAGCTTATCTCCGATGAGTGGAATCTCAGCGTCGTTTGCCTGGTCCACAAGAAGGGACCAGGTCCCTTTGACTGCGCTATCTATCGAGGCATCGGTCTTTTTAACATCGAATACAAGATCCTCTCTGCCGTATTGTGTGAGCGTATAAAACCGTTTGTCCATAACTTCCTTCTGCCTACTTCTTCCAGAAGTCAGTTTAATTGCTAGCTTACGCAGATGATATTGACGTGATTGGACGAACAATGCGAGCGGCCAATGAGGCGTTTGCTGGCATTGAAGCGGAAGCGGCTAAAATGGGTCTTGCTGTAAATGAGGGTAAAACTAGGTACGTGCTGTCATCAAGGAAGGACACCCAACATTGACGTCTCGAACAGAGCGTCGCACTAGGCAGCAGAAACTTCGAGGTAGTCAAGGACCTCGTCTACCTCGGCTCAGCAGTAAATATGTACAACAACACTAGTGCCGAAATCAAACGCATAATCACTCCTGCCAATCGCTGTTTCTTTGGTTTCAAAAGACAATTGAGGAAGTCCTTAGTCTTTTCGAGAGAAAAGTTTTGCGTGCGATTTTCGGTTCTGTTTGTGTTGGGGCATCTGGAGGAAAAGATTTAACGACGAACTCTATGGGTTGTTCAGCGACATGCACCTGGTCAAGCGTCTTCCGATACAACGCTTAAGATGGCTAGGCCACGTAGAGCTTATGGACACCATTGCTCCGGCCCGAAAAGTCTTCGAATCTAAGACATTGGGACAACGCAACAGGGGACGGCCTAGGATATGGTAGCACACACAAGTGGAGAAGGACCTCAACCAATTTGGAGTGCGGAACTGAAGGCAGCTGGTCGTGCTGGCTGGAGAGGCATGTTGGTCCACTAATCAACAACCAGTCATTCCACTGCAGTGTATATAGAACTCAGTGAGTCTGTTGAAGTTTTGACACAAATAACTTCCAAAAGTATGATTTTATCTTTAGTATTAATTGAAACTTAATCATCAGTTGATGAATGCAATTTTATTGTTATAATGTTTAAAAAATAGGAACTTACATTTAACTGTATTTAATATTAATTAATATACTCCTTCACGTTTTCTACATGCAGGGGCCGTTAGCTTCCAATATTAAGCAACTGTGAACAATTTAGTCAAGTGGGACAGCAAGGATGAATGCGTTTAATATCCAAATTTTAGTGGGGATTTTATAAAACACTTTAAGTAGGGTTGAATTTGAAGTAATGAGGTGCGATCATTTGTATAGCTTTTCGGAACTTTCAATACACACCAAAAAAGAAAATCTAGCTGGACTTAAAAGTTTCCAATAATCCTGAAATCTATGAAACAGTGTATTTTATGTGCACATATTTTTTTAACCGAAATTGATTTTTTTATGTACATATGTATGCAAATTCTTTGACTTGTTACTGGGTTCTTTATTTGTTTGTTGCCTCAAATTTAAATGCTTATTGTGAAATTAAAAACAAATTCGATTGCGTCCACCTTCACTCAATTCTATAATAGATCTCTATAAACAATAAATAGAAAATAGGAGAAGATCTGCACATAGGCTCAAATGAGAATTGTTTTTAATATGAATCAAGCCCTTTTTTGACCGAATTGAGGTATAATTTTCTTTGATTTAGAAACAATTTTTAATAGAATGAATTTATTCAATTTATATAGTTGATTAAAAACAAACACATACTCCAGAAAAAAAAAATACTTTAAGGAAAGATTGTTCCGATTCAAAATAATGTGGAATAAATTTATTATTATTTCCACAGTAATTGTTTTTATTGGTTTTCTGCCCTTCTGAACTTATTTTGGTACCATAATCATAATCATCATCACCATCGCCATTATCATCATTGCCCTTAGGATTCAAACGTACAACGAGCTTCATTCTTGTGTAAAAGTGCGTACTTGTATACATTTATGTATGTAAGTATGTACAAGCCCAAAAGAGAATTTATTACATTGCCATTTGTACAATTCAGATAGGGGAAAAGAAGAAACGTTGCACAGAAACAACAAAATAAAATTAACGAATTGAAAAAAAGAAAAAACAAATCCTTCGTCACCCGCTGCGATCGTCGACGGCCGACAATTACACCAGCTTCATCTGATTTTTTTATGTGTGCAAAAGTAAGAGGACAGTGATGATTATTATCATCACAATCAGAACGAAATAATCAAAAGGGATTTTCAAAGTTTTTTTTTTGTATATTTTCCTTTCGTTTCCTTCGTTCATTGTTTATACCGCCACATTGACCTTCTTATTCTGTACTCGCCTTCTGGATTGTTAACACAAAGTCAAAGCACCAGCAAATGACCGCCAAAGTGTGAACAAAGAAGCCGCGACACAGGAAATGATGAAGAGCTTTAAGTGAGACGGGGAAGTTAGGCGGGTACGAATACCATCTCAAGGCTAAAGCGAAATATGAACAGGATGAAGTTGTACAAATGAAATCTGAGAATATATTCAACCAAACGAAATGGAAATGAAAATCAGTGAAGCCCAATAAAATAGATGAACCAAAGCAGAACTTATTTTTTGCGTGTCACTGATTCAATTCAACATCATCAATATAAATACGATGCAAAAAGAATATTTATGAGAATGGGGCGGATTTGAATAAGAACATATAAGAAAGTATAAACAATGCTTCTACTAAAGAACAGAACAAACAATTTTTAATTTTCAAAGATGTCTCAACCCCACGAATAATTGTCACTGGAGGATTTATAAATTTGTCGTGAAAAACGGCAGTAATTTTAAATGCCACTAATTGAATGTCATTAACTTGAATTTAACGAGACAAAAAAAAAACAAAATAAAATGAAATCTTAGATATAACACAATAAGACTTTAAAGGATGTTTAGTTTACCAATTTTCCGCTGATTTGAAGCAAATAGTTAAAAATGTTTAACTCAAAACTGATAGAATTAATATCGCAAGAAATTAAACAAAGTATTGTACTTGAAAAAAATACTGATTAGCAGATATTTTGATAGACTTTGCCGGCACGAGCAGAGAAAACCAATAATTTTTTCAAAAATAATTTACGAAACTAATTTTGTATACAGATACGTAACTGAACAGCACATATAAATTAATTTTTTATCCTAAGACTGAACAAACACAAAATACTCGAAAATCATATTTCATCCAAGGTAGGTGAAGACAAAAAGTCTAAATCTTTAATATCATAGGCGAAAGCGTCATGAATTTTTTCCGACTCCGAACGGTGAAAATTGAGACGCTTTTTCTTAAACAGTTATTTCTCTTTGAGTGTTGTCAGCAGCTCGAAAGAGGTGGTGCCGTGAAAAATTCGAGGTTTTCATTGGGAAATCGAACCTGAATCATGGGCGTGTGAGCATCGCACTCTACCCACTACGCCACGGCGGCCACGTATAAGATATCAATAGTTTTAACATGAGTCTACTAAATTATTTTAGACAAGTAATGTGAAGCTGAAAAAACTTACTTATAAAGGCTCAAAACATCTTTTAACGAAGCGTCTTTATTTGTCTTCACTAAACATCTAAAAATGTTTCATAAACATTCGATATATATTTATGAAAGCTGTCGTTTTTAGTAAAAAAAAAGTAAATCGTTTTAATATAAGACCAGATATTGAATTTAATACGCTCAATTAAATGCAGTATGCAAAATACAATGGTCACATGATCACGTGCATGAATGTTATATCAAACCAAGGACAATACAAAATAAATTTTATTCTGAAAATAATTTTTGAAGAATTTAACAGGTGCTACAAATTTGATTCGTTTTATTGGATGGTATATGATGAATTATGACTCCTGTACGTACATTACTAAGCTAATGATAGCCATCCTGTTGTATTTAATAGAATTGTTTTAATAATATTCGTATATATAAGACATGATGACAAAGAAGCTCGTCAGAATAGTCGCATTAGGTTAACTACTAAATAACATGATCTCTAGACGTATACATGCATACATATGATATTGAAAATGTTGTACTAGTTGATTAATTTTTTTGATTACTTCAGATTATTAAAATTCGTTTTCACGTACACTCAATTTTTTCCTACCTCATCATACCATCCCACGCAACTGTCAGTCAATGTCTTTCAACAAATGCTCTACATTTTCTAGCGCTCTACAAGACTATTAATCCTTACATTGGTATGTAAATTGGTAATTTATTACTCAGAATTGCATGCTCATCCAATTTTTCATCCAACGTTAAGGAGTTGAAAGACTTTGTGGGCACTAGAAATTCGCATAAATTCTACGCTCTGATGAAAAATGTCTTTTCTGCGTGCAACATTCAATCAAAATTCCCGTAATCCTTTTCTTCGCCATACTATTCGCATTTTCAGCAGAAATCTATTCAGAATGTGTCAGGTGACTAAGTGTTGGAGCTGCCTGATAATCCGAAAATAATGCAATCCTCCTTCTCCATAATATCCCCTCTAGTCGTTATTTTATCACGACTCTTTCGAATCTTATATGCTTTTGCATTTGAGGTTAAACCACACTATCAGTCGTTAGCTCCGTTTTCTGCAGTTGTTGAGGTTAGCCACATTTCATACCCGTGCATATGCCAACGTTCGAGAAGACCGATAACTGCAAGAGACAACGGGTCTGCTCTGGTTTATAGGCAAATGTACGAATAGGAGTAAAAGTGATTTGCAGAATTTTTTCAGCAGCCATCATCACTTTTTATCAATTTGCCGGCAAGCCACACAATCCCGAGAGACAGACAGGGAGCAAAAGAGGATAGAAAATGTGTTTGCTCGGTAGGGAGAAGAAAAATCTCAGCTGAGGATACGGTAGCTAAAACTTGCAATGAAAAGCAAAAATCCAAAGGAAGAAAAATATTCTTTTTTGGCTTCAGGCGCTATGTATGTATGCTCTCAATTCGTTGAACGAACCGAGAGATGTACGTTCGCAAATCTTCGACCGAAAATTCAGAGCTGTTTCTGGGATTAAGCATGTGCGGGTGTACATAGTAGGTTACCGTAGACTGACAGATTATTTTCTGACAACGAATACAAAATGTTTCAATGAACAAATGCAAACCATTTCTTTAATTTGAAATCATGGCAGATTTTAAGATATAATTCAAATGTACGAAGGGGTGTTGCACATCAGTTAAGAAGACATAAAAGTAAAACTAAACACATTTCATTCGTATAAAAGGAATGTTTTGAGAAAGTAAATGACATGACATGAAGTGCTTAGAAGTGTACGTACAATTTCGAAAAGAAATACTTTTATATGTGAGTATACCTATGTTATTCAAAACTGTTTCCAAATTCGATAGCTGAAAAGCATTGTCATAAGAAGCATAAGGAAACTTTTTTAATTTAATTCTTTTTATATAAAATATCATAAAGTTATAAATAAAAACTATAACATTTGAAAAGGAAGAATGCAATAAAAATAAGTGAGTGTTCTTCAAAACAATTTTTAGTAGCTTTAATATGAATTAAGATTTATCATATGTATTCTAACACAAATATAACACATTACTCAATGAGTCCCGGGACTGACATGTTTCCTGTGTTGAATAAACACTGCCTTGTGATGGGAGAAAATACTGTGCAAGCACTGTAATGCCTTGAAAAGTGAAGACTCTGCTCCATCAAAAACGGCTATTTGTCGGTTGTACGAGTATGCTGTTTTTAAACGTGGCCGTAAGATGCTGAACGCTCTGGAATGCCAATTGAGGTGGTTATACCAAAAAATGTCAACAAAGTACACAAAATCGTTTTAAAGACCCACAAAGTGAAATTGCGGGAGATATCTGACACCTTAAAGATTTCAGAGGGCAGATATTTTGTATGAACATTTCTCGATGAGAAAGCTGTTTTCGACATGTTTGCCGCATTTGCTCACAAAGGACAAAAAAGAAACAGGGCTTTTCGCTTCGTTATTTAAAATCGTCGGTCAGCGGAGTGGACAGCTGCCGGTGCGCCACGCCCAAAGTGTAAACAAACACAAAGGTCGCACGGAATTTTATTTATCGACTATCTTGAGAAAGGTAAATACTACATGGCATTATAGGTGCATTTAAAGGAAGAAATTGCAAAAAACAGTCCCATATGAAGAAGAAAGTCGTTGGCTACCATGACCGAATTGCACTAGGTCAGTATTCTCCTCTTTTTAGACCTCAAAAAGATACTCGCCGGAAAAAATATGGCTCGAAATAAGAGGGGCTTCGATATACTCTCGGTATCAGGGTGAAGTTGTGGTTATAAATAAATTGACTTATTTGTCAAATAAAACTATTATTTTAGTGCACTTATGTAAAATTTCATATACATATGTGATTATTAATTCGCGTTTTATCTCTAGTTAAACATAACCATAATGGCAAATGAGACGATGATGGTGAACATTAAGCATCGCGCTGTAATTATATTTCTCATTTAGCAAGGAAAAAGTCAAAAAACTATTCATGAAGAGATGGTGTCTGCTGACCAGGGTTCCGCATCTTCATTATCAACTATGCAAAAGTGGTCAAGTGATTTCAAGAGAGGCAGAGAGTGCATTGAAGACGACCCCATCGAAATGTTACAGAGGCGTTGGACTGATAGTATCAATCTCGAAGGAAACTATAATAATAATAATAATAGTAATTGTTGGCGCGACAGTCCATAGGGGGCCAGGGCCTAGCTTGCTTATCAACTACTCGTGTTGTGCGCGCTACTGTTCTCTCACGGGTAGAAGGGACCTACAGTTTTTTGCCGACTCCGAACGGCGAAATTTGAGAAGCTTTCTTAGACAGTTATTACTCAATGAGTGTTGTCAGCAGCTCGAAAGAGGTGGTACCGTGAAAAATTCAAGTTGTTCAGCCGAGAATCGAACCTAGACCCTTCGATGTGTGAGCGGCGCACTCTACCCACTACATCACGACGGCCACCGAAGAAAACTATGTTGATGAAAAAAGTCGAATTTTGACTAGAAAATGTTTTTATTGGTTAGTCCCGGGATTTATTGAATGAAAGTCCCTGAAAGAGTACTGTTCATAAGGTTAACGTTAGATTTAAGTTTCGCGGATTACGTACATTCGATTATCGATTTTTTATTGTTGCTGCTTTGGTACACTCGTCTGGAACATATGCTTACATTTTCAGCTTAAATGCATACTTGTTTTGCTTGTGAGAGTCATAATAGTTATACGTGTTTTACATGTTCGATGATATTCTGCTGTCAAAAAAAGTATTAAAGAATTTGCATTCAATTTCGTGTGAAAAATGGAATTCAAATGGAAAAAAAACACTTAAAAAGTCAAACAAATTTTACTAGTGGGACAAGCTTTTCAAAGAAGGTAGGGAAAATGACGAAGATCGCCAAAATATATCAATAACCGATGAAAAAACAAAACAAAACGAAAAAAAATTCGTATACGCATCGCTCAGGAATTGTTGAAAGACGTCAAGAGCGATTCAGGTTTTTTTTTTTAAAAGGACAAATCACGGGCATATGAACACGATATTAAAATTAAAGTCCAATCATCCCAATGAATAACCAAAAACAAAATTGCCGAACACGCAAGAAACGTGGAACTTTTATGCCTCTAACAAATAAAATAAATATGCTACAAAATATTCGATACATGTTTACGGATATAACAAAATAAAAAAATCTATAATCGAATATACTATATTATACGTAGAAATTTGAATTTAAACTGTTTTAAACGTTATATTCCAACATTAGTTTCCCTATTATTTGTGACAGAACAATAGCACGCCCAACACGAGTTGGTTTTTAAAAGTTAGGCAATGATCTGCTTGAGGACTGCTGCGCCTTCCAATATATATACACAAATTGAAATGTCCCATAATAATTTTGATATTATATAAATTATATTTCTTGATGCCACTGTCCAAAGCCCTCCGAGAAATTATGTTAGTAATGAACATGATATTTTCCTTCTCATGAGTAGTCGTTTGAGTTTAATATAAATCAAAGAATTTGTGGGATTTAAATGATGATTTTTTAGTAGAAAATTTATTTGTTTTCAACTTCTCTCCTGAGAGCCACTGCGTATTAATTAGTTCATTGGTTTCCGTTCGAATTACCCTTTTTAATTAGTTCAATAGGTCAATTCCTTTTCAGAACCAGAAAAGAGGTTAAATCAGTTCAATTATGCCCCTGGGTAATACTGCTTATTAGTTGTTGAAATATGTGTTTTGAATTGTGTATATATGTATGTATGAATGCATAGCATTATTCATTCGCAAACGAAATGAGACTGATTATAATGGAAATCTTTGTTTTGTCTGTATTGTCGGAATAAGCATGTTAGGATAGGAGATTTTCATTGCCACATAAGGAGATCGTTCCATTTTAGGGCTATTAAACGCTTTTGTGTCTTTAAGTTTTGCGGTGGAAATGAAAAGAAATACTGTTTCACATCTTAGCGGTGAAGATCTATGAGGAGATCCAGACTACTTTTGTGATAAAGTAGTGTTGTTTGTTATGGATCAGTACCTTTAATATGGTAGGCTTCCTGCACTTTCTATCGACTTTAGATCAGCAGGCGCGCAATAATATAGCCTCATCATTCCGTTAAAAGGCTTCAACATACAACTTATACTACTCAGCCTTAATCTTCTTCAATCATATGGAACAACAGTTTTAAAACATATACTCTTTACCAAATTATTTAGTCAATTTTTGGTTAAAGGCTTATCTAGTTACTATTAGGTCTGTGACACATAGCATTTCCATCAACATTTAAATAATGCTGGTACACGTAAAAAAATTAATTCTATAAGCTTAATATCACCAAAATTCCTAAACTATCTTTTTCAAAGCAAACGTAATATATTTCATAAGGGTATTTTTGAATGAACAGTGGCAAAACTCACGTTTTGATATATTAGAGTTGCACACATCCCCTCCCTTCATTACTTTTCACCTAGTCTGAATTATAGCTCCCCTAAGGAGCCTTTGGAAACGAACAGATTTACTTTTCAGCCCTGTAATATTCTATAACAACAACAGTTATCTTTTGTTTTTGACTACTCGTGGTTTTAAGGTGGGGTATGGTGGGTACTAACTTTGAGCTAGTTTTGATAGTAGTTGTAACGTTTTTTACAACTGCAAGTTGACCGACAACAATATTATTTTTTTAAATATTCCTTATAGATACAAATTTTTCCAAACTAATCACTGCACTGCGAAGTAGTAACTTAAATTCGAATAATCCCTTTTCCGAGTATACGAAATACGATTAGACCAAAACAACATCCAAATACTGCTTCACTGGATAAGGTTATGATACACATTTTTCTTGATCTTGAAATGCCATTTTCGAATGAGATACTGAAAATACTTTTTGAAGATCAGAAGTCATCTGCAAGGCACGATCCCTACTCACTGAAGGGCTATTAACCAACCTTCGACATGTGAAAGGACACACATGAAGATGCGCACTATCCTTATAAATAACCAAATATGGTGCCGACAAGTCATGTCAAAGTAAATTGAAGTTATTTGGAAAGTCAAAATAAATTACTTTTGGGCAAAAAACTTTCAATTCGGTTATTCTGAGTAATAATTTATATTTTTTTTCGTAATTGATGTAAGTATAAATATAATTTACTGAAGTGAAGCCAGAACTGTACAAGTTTCTTCTGTAAATTTGTTTGGATATGAATAGAAATAATTTTTCTTTTGAAATAAATACCCCTTCTTTTGAAAGAGTAAAATACACTTTTTGAGAGCGGTCATCAAGTCATAAACTTTACTCCCGATAGGAAGCATCAAATTAAACACGCACACTCACCATGCTCTATTAAATCCATGATGAAAGCGATGATGTGCCATTAATAGCACAGTGATGACAACTGCACGAATCTTATAGTGACAACAGATTCCGACCCGGCTGCCAATCGATTTAACATTTTCCATTTTTAAGCAATTAAGGCATTTTCTCTAGGGAAATACTTTCGTTTTCCGGAGGAACTTACTTTTTCATTAATTGAGGAGCAGAAAATGTTTATTCGATTTCAAAACATGTGTTCCGTCCTCGACGATTAAAATTACAGCCAAATTGGGGAAATTAATTTATTTACGATATCGTTAAATTAGCTCAAGTAGGCTAATGTTGACTTGAAGCGACACTAAAAGAGAAATTGTTATTAAATAGGTTGTCCTTAATAAGTCCACGTTAAAGACAAGGTTTTGGGAAATTTAAGGAGAAATATGCATCTTATTCATATTGTTTGTTGTTGACAAAGTTAAAAGTAACAAACCAATAGTGAAAGGTTTGCTGAAAAACTTCAAGAAACTTGTAAACTCAACACTAAGTGCAATAAACTTGTCAATGTTGCAATGTCATGACAACTAATGTTAAACCCATTTATTGATATTTTATTAAGAATTTCTAAATAAAGTATTTTTTATTTTCTAGTTTTATTTTTCCCGTGTGGTCGCAGTGGCGTAGTGGGTAGAGTGCGACGCTCACACGCCGAAGGGTGTAGGTTCGACTCCCAGCTCAACAGCAATTTTTCGAATTTTTCACGGCAGCACCCCTTTCGAGCTGCTGACAACACTCAAAGAGTAATAACTGTTTAAGAAAGCTTCTCAAATTTCGCCGTTCGGAGTCGGCAAAAAACTGTAGGTCTACTCGTGAGAGAACAGTAGCGCGCACAACACGAGTAGTTGATGAGCAAGCTAGGCCCTGGTCCCCCTTTGGACTGTAGCGCCAACAATTAATATTATTATTATTATTTTTCCCGTGAAACTATTGTTTATTAATTGGAGGGTCAAGGAGTTTTGAATTAATTTCTAAGTCAAGAATGTGAAGTTGACAGGAAAGTATCTTATGGCTCCTTAGTAAATTATCATAACAACCACCCAGATCAATACCATTTGCAATATTTGCCTGATCCATATGGACCACAATACAAATGAATAATCACGACACCATTCATGCCGCGTCTAAATTGGTTTCCGACATTCAGTGGAATAGAAATAAAACACAGTGCACAGAGACCTGCTTGATCGACATGGAAAAAGCTTTCGACACCGTATGGTTAGAAGGTCTCTTACCCAAGTTGGTCAGGCTTGCCATTCACAAAACATTGCTATATATGATCTACGACATGGTAACAGGTAGGAAGTTCGTTGTGAAAATGGCAACGAAATTTCAACAACTGTGTTCTATATAAAAAATGGCTATTGTCCGTGAAAAATATAGTAAGATACCTGGGCATCTGGTTGGACCAGTATCTATATTTTGATATCTATGTAGATACAGCTCTGACGAGGGCTAAGACTGCCTTTGCTATGGCAAGAGAACTGTTTTATAGCAGTCAACTTGACACCAGAGTGAATGTAATATGCTACATGGCCCTCATCCGCCCAATCGTGGAATATGGTTGTCCTGTGTGGTTCAACGTGAGTCCTTCCCAGATGAAAAGATGAGCCTGTTTTCGTTTATATCGAACACTAGAATCTCAGTATAAGCAATTCTACCTCAACGAGTTTCTGTACAATGAGGCAAGCCTTATTAGGATAGATAATTTTATTATTTATTTATTTATTTATTAAGTTGATTCGGAGTCACACTGCTCGTGCCATGGCTTCAACCAACAGTCTGATCTTTGGGTCTTACTACCCAAATGAAATGTACCATGAAAGAGTACGTCTTAACGGCTTCTTTCCACCTGAAGCTTTCTTTTATTTGGATTCGAAAGGCCTGATACAAGAAAGGGACGGCTTGCCCTATCATCTTCCACGTCGCACGCCGAACAGTAGAAAGGCAACTACAATACGAACCGGACGTTGCCCGCAGCCATAAGGATCTCCTACGGTTCAGTAGGGCGATTTCGCGACAGAGCAGTTTCTGACAAGGAACGGCATTTTTACTGGTGGTTACATCATAATAAGCTTTCGATGCAGCTAACTTAAAGCAAAAGACAGGATAGCTGATTCACTAGGGCCAGCTCACATAGGCTAAGGTAGTTTTAAGACATTACAAAAACATAAAAAATTTTAAAAATAAACAAAATAAGAAAAAAAAAATAATAAGAAATAAGAACATAAAAAAATGAAAACTTAAAAAAAAAACAAAAGAAAAACCAGCAAAGGTGCACCACGATGTATCAGATATATATGTAAGGCATATAAATGACACATACGTCCGGGTGCACGCGTCCGTATACAGGTACGGGCATAGTTAAGAGTAATGTAAATAGATAAGTACATATAAGTTTAAACGTAAGTTAGAGTTAGATAGTTTTATCATAGGTTTTAGTCTTAGTATTAAATAAACTTAAGAACTTTAATGTCCAGGTTTTAAAAATATTCTTGGAACAAATTAAAGCTTGCATTAAGACAATTATAAAAAATAGGCAATGTGAAAACTAAAATAGACCGAAAGGCAGAAGTAAAAAATAATCCTAGGTTAGCTCAGAGTATTTATGAAAAGTCAGTAAGTTAGAATTAAGAGCAAAGATTAGGTAAGTAAGCTAGCTTAAGTATTTTTGTTTAGCATTTAAGAAAACTATGACGAAGTAATAAAAAAAAGCATTGAAAAACAAAAAAAAAAAAAACACAAATGAATAATAATTAAATTATAGAAACAGCGAAAATTGACATCCTAAAACGTAAAAGTAGTAGCGCTTGATAACATGCAAAGCGCTATGCAAATCCTAAAAAATTTCAAATTATGTTTATTTTTTTTACATCAATGCCTGTTGGCATATACTATTTGTATATGCCAATGTAGTTATTCTGTATTATATCACCATATTTAAAATTTTGACTGTAATGCACTTTTCGATCGTACGCCCTGTAATGCACTTTTCCGTTGTACGATCGATCGCTCATTCAAGTAACTTTATTATTATTATTATTTTGCAGTTTTTTTTCTAGATATCTAATTCTAACAGCCATTCCAAGTCTAAATAAAAATCAATTGGAACTTTTGTTTGTCAAAGAAAGTGATACACGTTATTAATTTTTAAACTGAAACCTGTGGTTTAGTTTAAGCACCGAAATCTCAATATATATCGATTCCAACGCAAAAATAGTAAATTTATAAGTGCATATGTACATAAATGAGTTCAAATGCTTTTTTATTTGTTACATCGTCCACCTCTACTTGAGGTGTATTTACTCTTTCGGTTTCAGTCAGTTATGTATTTAATTTTTCTAATATCTTTTAAGGTATAAATGAATTCCGCATAGGAACCAGTGCCTTGCTTACTCATCATTTACTCGTGTTGTGCTAACTACTGTTCTCTCAGGAGTAGAAGATACCCACAGATTTTTGCCGGTAGCCAACGGCGGAGTTTGAGAAGGTTTTTTTAGACAGTTTGAGTGTTGACAGCAACTCGAAACAGAAAAAAAAAATCGAGGTGTTCTAGACTTTCGGCGTGTGAGTGTCGCACTCTACCCACTACGCCATGGTGACCACGGAGACAAGTTAGTGGGATCGCACTTTACATGAGCAGGTGGGCTTGTTATTGTGTATTTTGTGTAAAATTACTGATGTATTGTATCAAGAATTCCTGCTTGTGCATAAGTTAATTTAGCACTTAGCCTGTTTTAAACACTTGGAAACATTAACCCTAGCTACTGAAGAGATTGATTGATTTCTATGTAAAAGCTTCAATCAAAGGAACTTTGTCGATCAAGCATCCCAAAAAGTTTCTGTAAATTCGACCCTGCCTACATTTACTATAGGTGAGGAATGTAACATATTTTCAGGCATTCAAACACGCAGCAGCTGATATGCTGTGTTTTACGACAACATTAGAAAAACCAATGGTTTCTTTGTGAGTTCTACGCACAGACGAGAAGGAAAGAAAACCGGCTTCTCAGAAGGAAATAGAGAGGTGTTACAGCAGAAAGCTATCCGGGGATATACATATATATTAGAACGAAGCCACTTTTTTAATGGCTTTTAAAGCCTATCAGAAATAAAGAATTGATTTCAAATACTTTTTGAAACAATTTCTGACCTCATTATTCGAAAAAATGCAACATCATTATCGGTTAACTGTCAAAAATGAAAGTCAAGCACAATTTTCAACGTTAGGCTTAGGCACTATTACATAAACATCCATTCAAGTGTTTACTAGTTCTTCCGCAATTTTTTAATCATAGTGGCTGAACTGACTGGTAAAGCAAACACTTTCATTCTCCTGCTATATGTGTTAGTAGATGGCAGGATGTATGCAGATAAGGCATTGCATTAAATTAAATTAAAACAAAATTAATAAAAAAAACCTACATAGAAACTTATTTACTATTTTTTATGCAATACATTGCGCAAATCAGTGTGTCTAAGTTCCTGAGAACATCATCCGTGTTGAGTTTGGCCATACGGGTAGGGTTTTCATAGTTTTTCAATACTACTACACCAGCCTCAGATTAACAAAACGAAATGGAACATGAAACTCTTTTTATATAATTGACGTAGTTTCAGTGGAGAGAGAATATTGACCGAGCATGTACGACAAGTCAACTAGACAAAACAACCTCACGTGTCCTGTGTTGCATCAATCGTTCTAAAAGGAACACGCGTTACATATGTACATCACCATCCTTGCATAAGCTACCCACAGAACAAGAACCAAAAAGTGATAAGAACAACTAAGAGAGCGTTACACTTACTACTATCGTAAAGAGACCAAACCAACAAGCACACAACTTCTATGTTACATTCCAAAAGTGATAGTGAACGAGTAAATATCAAACATAATTATTAAATAATTAAAACCTGGCTTAATCTATTGAATTAGTTATTGAACCATTGAATAGTGTAAAATATGTTAATTGGTGGAAACATAATAAATATCTAAAATTATTATAGTTTACCATAAATGTAAATATATTTTTTTTTTTAATTTTGAATTTGTGTTTTGGCGGTCTTGGAACGTTATTGTAACAATCTGGCGGAGGGAGGTGCAGATACTCACGCAATCGCCTTTCCTGTAGGTTGAACAATGGTAATAGGAAACAAAATGTAGTTAGGAGTAGGAAAAGCTCACCTTTACTTAATTGATCACTATGTATACTCGAGACAAAACAGTTAGCAAAGTAGTAGAGCGACAAGAGATAATTTTTGAAATCAATGATTGAGCGGAATGCTAGTTCTTTTTAAAAACGGTATTGAAATATATAAGAGAGGAGTAAAGTATTATAACAGTTTTTAAAATATCTGTGAATGACGAATAACTTCAATTTTTGTAAAAGGCGCTGAAAACGTTAGAATCTCTTTCGAGGTTCATTGCCTCGTGAAGTCGGTGTTCATGTAATATACGATACGAGTTAGCAGTACATGTCAAAAGGTGTGACATTGCTCCATTTTGTATCGTTTAATTCTCCATTTTATTTTCACCCCGCCGGAGTGGGGTAATTTAGAACAGCAGTGATGCTCGTTCTTGTGTCGTAATGTTTTCTTCTTCTTTACATTGTCCATGCCGTTGTTGTAAGAGTCATGAATAATCTAAAGATGGTAGGCCGAAGGTCGGGCAGAAGAAAATGAAAAAACAATTGTTGTAAAAGCTAACAGAGATAATTCTAGTATTTCGTCTGCTTGAATGAGATCAACAGGTTTTGTTCAAGAATACGTGCCTTTTATATTTCGGGATTGGGCAGCCCTAGTGTTGCAATCTAGCATCTGCCAGCTCTATCGTAAAGTTTGTTATGCGCACAAGTACTATTTGTGTTGTTTACAGTAACTTAAAAGATTCATCTCGCCCAAAAATGGAATTAAATCGTGAATTATGTTGTAGGGGTCTCAAGCGGAGGAGGAGATAAGCGGATGAGCGAATGAGCGGAAAATAAAAGGCGAACGCTCTGTTGGTGTTTCGACTTTATTAAGAGGGCTGAACTGTACATTCTCTGTTGTATTTATATGTTTAGGCTAAGTACTAAAATTCATGCTGTTAGCTGATTTGGAGACATTTCGGGTGAATCGTACGATCAAATGGCCAAAGAAGAGATAGATAGTGCGAGCAACTATATACAGTCTGGCTAACAAGCATATTATTTAAAAAGATTTTATTTTCGACTACAACTCGGCCATTCTGACAGTATAATCGACCCGATTACAAAGATCAATATGTTACAATAATTCAAATTTGAACAATAACAAAAGTTAAAAGATAAAACAATTTTAGATTTCAATTTATAAACAAAATGATAGTTCAATAAAAAAGTATTCAAACACTATAGGAGAAAATATAAAGTCGGATTTTACTGCAGACAACGGGCTTAAGGCATTAAAACGGAGACATCATCCATCCATAATTAGATATCCATAATATCACCCGAACCACAGTAACCTTCAACCACGTCCTTATTAACGCTCAGGATCAACTACTTCCACATTATACGGTCTCATATTATCTGGCGACCAAATGCCTCTATATGGAAGACGTGTTATCTGTAAACCATCGATATCGCCAACCACATAGCGATCGTTGGGTAAAACTTTTTTAACTTCGTATGGGCCTCGATATTTCGCATAAAGTTTCTTGTTAATACCTGGAATTGTTACAATGTTTTTGATCAAAACATATTCACCTTGCATGTACGACCTTGGATGCTTATGATGTTTATCGTAATAAGTTTTATTCCTTGTTTGACTTTTTTCTATGTTTTCAACTGCCTTTTGCCTAATGTCACTTAAAGAAGTACGATTTTTGTCTAACGCTTTTTGGAGATGTTCCCGAACACGATCACAAAACTCACCCTTTTGGTTCCTTCCAAACAAAAGAACGCTAGGGCTAAAACCTGTACTTTTATTTAAAGTATTGTTGAGAGCGAATTCAACTTTGGCCAAATGTTTAGCCCAATCACCCGCTGTGTTTGCGGTACATTCCTTTGCCAACATAGGAACTATTATACGGTTCATTCGCTCTATTTGACCATTTGATTGCGGTGAGTGCGTTGCAATCTTAATATGTTTTACGTTGTTGTCCTCCAAAAAATTTGTAAATTCTTTAGATGTGAAACAAGTTCCACGATCCGACACAATTCGCTTTGGTCTAGAGTAACTTTCAAAATAGGATGTAAGGCAGCTAATAGCCTCTTTGCTTTGAGTTGTTTTAACGGGATAAAGTTTTATGAACTTTGTGAAACCGTCAATGACAAGAAATACATGCTTTTTAGAATGAGAACTAGGTAGTGGACCCAAATGATCAATATGTAATGTATCGAAGGGGGTATCACCTTTTGGAATTATGTGCAACTCTCCCTCTTTCTTCCCTGAATGAGGTGAGAAATAGATACATTTAAGACATGTTTGAATATAGCTTTTTATTTTTTCTTTCATTTTGGGAAACCAATAACTTGCTGAAATGTATTCAAAACATTTATCGGCTCCCAAATGACACATTGATTCATGATGTGTACGAATTATTTGAATTTCCATTTGCGATGGTACGAAGAAAAGTACCTTATCTTTATATTTTCTATAAATCAAACCGTCAATCATTTCATACAATGAACTCTCAGATTTTTCCAATTCGGAAGCAATAGATACAATCTTCGGATCTCGCCTTTGTGCAGCAGCAAGTGCAAATTCAAAGGACTCATCATCTACAAAAAGTATGTTGAAGGAACGACTCAACGCATCAACATGTGTCATACGTCTTCCTTCTCTATGTTCTACCACATACTCAAAACTTTGGAGCTCTAATGCCCAACGGGAGATCCGTGGGTTTAAGCACTTTTTCTTCAAGGTCAAGGTTAAGGCTTGACAATCAGTTATGATTTTAAAAGAAATGCCAAGCAAATATATCTTAAACCTTCTTAAAGCATAGATTATCGACAGTGTTTCGAGTTCATAACTGTGATATTTTGATTCAGATGCCGTCGCCCGTTTTGAATAGTAAAATACGGGATGAAACTTTTGATCCAACTGTTTCTGCAAAAGAACGGCACCGAATCCGACAGTACTTGCATCACAATGCAATTCTGTTGCCAAATTGGGACTATAAATTGATAACACCGGTGAAGCTATAAGCTTATCCTTAAGCATTTCAAAAGCTTGCATTTCATGAATACCAAACACAAAAGGCGCATCCTTTTTCAGCAAGTCATACAATGGCTTCGAAATATTCGCAAAGTTTTTGATAAACTTCCGAAAATATGAGGAAAGCCCCAAAAAACTGTGTACCTCTTTTGTACATACCGGTATCGGGAAATTCTTAATAGCATTAAGATTATCATCGTTAGGACGTATACCATCCTCAGTAATTTGATAACCCAAATAAACGACTTCGGTTTGCAAAAACTTACATTTATCAAACCTGAGCTGAAGACCATTCTCAACAACTATGTCAATGATCTGTTTTAATATAACCAAATGTTCATCGACAGATTGTGTCGCGACTAGAAGATCGTCTAAATACGTAATCAATTTTTCTTCTAAAATCAATTTCCGAAACAAATGTTTTATATAACGTTCAAAAACAGACGGGGCGTTTTTCAGCCCAAAAGGCATTCGCGTATATTCGTATTGACCCAAGGGGGTTATGAACGAAGTATATTTCATTGAGTCATCAGATAGTTGAACGTGGTGAAAACCATTTTTCAAGTCCAAGGATGTAAAATATTTTTTCCCTTTTAGACGATCCAAATGATCTTCTATAAGAGGTAGTGGGTAGTTGTCGCGTACGGTACACTTATTTAGCTCGCGAAAATCAACACACAATCTTAATTCTTTATTTTTCTTATGCACCAAAACTATGGGCGAAACATACGGAGAGTTTGATTCGCGAATAATGCCTTTATCAAGCAAATCATCTAAAATCTTCCGAAGTTCCAGTTTGTGTGCATATGGTAGCCTTCTTGGGGGACAGTAAAAGGGGGTATCTTTCGATAACACGATATGCATTTTAAAATCTGACTCCGGTAACCGATTGCAATTGGAAAAATATGCTGGTCTTACAATCTCTTTAATTTTTACTTCAATAGATGCATGCAGATATTTATTAATGTTTAGATTGAACTCACCGTTTTCTTCGCCAATATCTATATTTAGAATCTGACTGATGAAACTTGAATCAGAGAAGTCATCATTCAGTACCTTATTATCAAGTGAGTCCTGATGTTGAGACGTGTTGTATGTCACTGGAGGTGGGTTTTTCTTGTCAACATGTGCTTGTAGCTCTCCTGATGATGTTTTCAGCTTCAAACCCGTTTTCCCAATAAAATCTCGACCTAAAACTACAGGGTATGTCATTGAAAAATTCTTCACTACTATAAGTTGTAAGTTTATTATTGAGTGTTCAAATATGACACAAGTACTTATGACTCCAAGGGTAATGAGGGGACTGCCGTTGACTCCAAAGTAGGACTGCGTTGTTTCAACTAAAGTTGATAGAAGCACTGGTGGAATAAACTTCTCCTGGATAAAACTGATGGGGCTACCCGAGTCCAGGAGTGTCAGTAACTTCGCAGATATATCGGTTTCCTTATCAACCCATCGGTAGCTGACGTACGTTTCGAAATCATGATCTGCCAATCGCGTTCTTCCTGAATTTTGGTGTAATGCCATAATTGGATTTTTGTTAGGACATTTAGTTGCAATATGCCCTTGTTTGTGACACTTAAAGCATGTAATCACTTTCTTTTCACTTTTTGGAGGATCACTATTTGGGTTAGGAATATAATCTTCAGAATTTTTGTATTTATTTAAGGTAGGACTGAACGCTGTGAACTTTGTTACCCTTTCTGAAATATTATTTTTCATTTTTTCATATTTTTTTAATGCTATTTTCAGGTCTTGAATGCTGTTTGCACTGTACAGAATTGTTTTATTTACCTCCGAATCTGGAATGCCTTTGATTATAAAATTGATTAAATCCTCTTCTTCTATGGATGCATGTGAGGCAATCTCCTGCATGTGAATCACATACTGCTGCATCGTTTCTTCTCGTCGTTTTTTCCGTTTTCTTAATTCGTTATAAACATCGGATCTTGTCACTGTTCCTCCGAACTCTTCTTTTAAAGCTGCTTTTAATGCACACCAACTCTTCACATTAACCGTCCTCACGAACAATTTTGCAGTTCCAAACAGTAGGCGCTTTGCGTAGACAAACCTATCCCTCTCTGACAGTTTCATGACCTCGGACAATTCTTCAAATTGCTCCGTCCATCGATGAAGGGGATAGTTATCATCTCCGCTAAATGGAAGCATGGCATCCTCTACGTCTCTGTAGCTACAATTCCCAGGTGCTCTGAGGTTAGATTCGGTTTCTTCCAACTGAAGGTCACGAATTTGTTGTCTCAGCTGCATTATTTGTTTCTTCTTCTGAAGTTTGCTTTGAAGCTTCGCCACCTCTGCATTAAACTGCTCCTCACTTTCACTCTCGGAATTACTATCACCACCAAACGCCTGGTCTTCCAACATAATTGTATCATCATTACCTCCTTCTGCACCCCTGCTGCTTTTTACATCCTGCATCAATTTTACTAGCTCGTTTTCTGCAAAATTCTCAACCGCTTCCTGCACACGTATTTTCAATTGCGCTTTCGTGCCTGTTGTCTGAAGTTCTAAGAATCTTAAAACTTTTTTAAGCCAATAGACAGTGGCCGTTTCTAAAAATTCTGTCCATTCTTCAGACATGTTACATACTTTTCACTATGATAAACACCAAATTGTCAGAGCCGCGATTAGAATATGTTATTGTACAGACGAGTGGTACAGTCGACACGCTGAACGCTAATCCCACTTCTGAATTTGTAGGGGTCTCAAGCGGAGGAGGAGATAAGCGGATGAGCGAATGAGCGGAAAATAAAAGGCGAACGCTCTGTTGGTGTTTCGACTTTATTAAGAGGGCTGAACTGTACATTCTCTGTTGTATTTATATTTTTAGGCTAAGTACTAAAATTCATGCTGTTAGCTGATTTGGAGACATTTCGGGTGAATCGTACGATCAAATGGCCAAAGAAGAGATAGATAGTGCGAGCAACTATATACAGTCTGGCTAACAAGCATATTATTTAAAAAGATTTTATTTTCGACTACAATGTTTTACAACTTTCGACGTGGATTAACTCAACAACAGTGCAACGATGAACTTAATTCAATTTTTGGCGATGAAGCTCCATCAAGAACCAATGTTTATCTATGGTATGGTGAATTCAACCCAGGCCGTAGTTCACTCCAATACGAATTTCGTGAAGGTCGTCCAAAATCAGTTGTTGTTCCGGAAACCATTGATGCTGTCCGCCAACTGATATTGCAAGATCGTCATGCGAAATATCGTGAGATTGAGACAACCTTGGGCATTAGTGGCACCAGCATAAATTCAATATTGCAAGAACATTTGACCGTCAACAAAATTTGTTCGCTATGGATCCCACACAATGTGTCAATCGCTCAAAGAAGGGTCGTGTGGGTTGGTAGAAAGAAATGCTCTAAAAGTACGATCGTGGTGCTTCGAAACACGTCTATGACATCCTGACAGGTGATGAATCGTGTGCCCGAAAGTAAACAGCAGATGACTGTATGGGTGTTTAAAATTGAGCCAATTCCAACAAAAGTGGCTCGCGCACGAAGCATTTCTAAGCAAATGGTCGCCTGTTTTTTCGGAAAAACTGGATATGTCGCAACCGTACCACTAGAACAACGCAGAACAGTCAATTCTGGTACACAACCATTTGTTTGCCAGTTGTCTTGCGAGAAATCAGGAAAACCAACCGGCGAAGACGGATCACTCTTCACCACGATAATGCGAGCTCTCACACATCGGCTCAAACAACTGCATTTTTGAGCATTCAAAAATGCTGATTTGATGAGTCATCCGCCTTATAGTCCTGACTTGGCACCGAATGACTTCTTTTCATTCTCGGACGTATAAAATAAAATGAGAGGTCAACGTTTTTCGACACCTACTCAACATAAATAGGCCTATTCAACATAAATACTTCATTTAATGCAACAAATAATTCAGAACAAAATTTATTTTCACAACAACATATCATTATGTATAGATACGTTGATAACACAGTTACATTTTGAATGTACAACATCACATATTTTTTTTACTGAAGAACAAATTGACTTGGTTCAGAGCCGCAATTAAGAACAATTGTTTCTGGAGTAGTCGGAGCTCCCAAGCGAACCCATTCTTTTTTCAGACCAGCGTCGTTTCGTGCCGACTGAATTGCATGCTGAACAGCAAATATTGACGACACTGCCAAACATACAGCTGGTTCTCCGGTAGCTTAAAAACAAAATATGATAATTTTAATTCCAAAAATGAATCACTCCTACCTTTAGATCTCATAAATCCGGCTGGGTTAGCACTTTTTTGGAGAAGTGCAATCCTAAAATCAATTGGAATGTCCTTTGCACCTGGTGGCTTGTAGTTCCAGGTACGATTCGTTAGAAGTTCACCTGATTCACGATTGTAGACAAGCTGTTCAGTCAACCAGTATCCCAAGCCCATAACAAAGCCACCCTCAATTTGACCGATGTCAATGTTTGGATTTAAGCTCTCTCCAGTGTCCTCAAGAATATCCACTCTCTTCAGTAAATGATTGCCCGTCAAAATGTCAATCTCAACTTCAGTTAGTGCAATGCCACAAATTGTGTAAGGATTCATATCTCCAGATTTATAATAATCACTTGCTATTAAATTTATCGTTTTTTTATGTGCTTCTTGAATCACAGTTAGCCAATCTGCACCCTTCATTTCTTCTCGGATTGGGCGTAGTCGTTCCACTAAGATATCACAAGATTTACGAACAGCCTATCGGATTTAAAATAAATTAATTTCTTACCTTACTCTATTATTAAACTGTATACTTACGTAACAAAGACTTTCACTTCCCACTGCTCCCCCAGTCACCATAGCGTTAGCTCCATTAATAGTATCACTGGACTCTATTTTAATAAGTTCCAGCGGTACACCCAGTGTGAAAGCCGCAACCTGTGCTACCTTAGTATTCATACCCTGACCCATTTCTATACCCCCATGCGAAACAACAACTGTTCCGTCGCCGTGATAGATAGATACAGTTGCTGGGTAGTTGCCAAAGTAAAAGATCGGATATTCCATTATGCAGAGTCCAAGACCACGCTTACGCCAACGATTATCTGTGTTGAACTGTTCAATTTCAGACCTTCGCTGTATGTACTCGCTGGATTTCTTGAATATTTCAATTAGCTCAAGCATTTTGTGACCTTTCGGAATGTTATTTATTCTGACTTCCATCGGATCACGTCCTGTTTCGAATGCAATGTGTTCGATAATATTTTCTATCATCGCGATTCCCTCAACGGATCCCGGTGCTCTACACCAAGTATGACTCGGAGCATCAGTCATAACTGCATTTCCATCAATTTTGTAGTTGTCTTGAAATTCATAGCAGTTCTTCGAACAGAGAGTTGAGTGGAATGCTACAGGAGATTCATTGACGGTCCAGCCAGCATCTTCGTAGAATGTATTTCTCGCAGCCAAAATTTTACCGTTTGACTTTACATGAAATTCATATTCACTACGGCATGCCCATCGTTTGCCAAGACTTCCCATCATTGACTCTATAGTTTGCACTATTCGAACAGGTCTATTGAGTTTGGCGGCTGCCAGCGCTGCAGCACAAGCTACAAAATTGCCTCTCGATATTTTACTTCCATACGCACCACCTAAACGACGAACCTTCAACTGGATGTCATTGATTTTCATTTGAAGCATTTTAGCAATCGCATACTGGGTAAGATCCATCCACTGAGTGGCTGCGTAAATCTGCAAACCATCTTCAAATGGTAAGGCAACTGTGGTGTGTGGTTCCATTGTAAAATGATACTGAAGGCCGATATTAAATAAACCAGACACTGTTAAATCGGTAGCCTTTGGACGATCAATGTTCTCTAGTTTAGATTTTACAATCAAATGAACTCGGTCCAATTCTTTTGATGCAATCACATCATCCATGGTTGGTAGAATGCTCTTGTCTACTCTGCTATACATTACTTTAACTTTTTCTGCAGCCATGTTTGCAATAGAACTATTTAGAGCGATTATAACACCAAGAGGTTGAAAATAATACTTTACTGTGCCAGCGCAGAAAAGCTCTTCGTCATCATTAAAGTCAAAGCTCTTATCGACAATTGAATTATTTCCAGGTATATCCTTTGCACTGTAGAATGCTATTACCCCAGGCATGCTAAGCGCTTCTGATGCATCTATTTCTTCGATTTCTGCACCAACCTTGGTTGCATGAACGAAGGCACCCCAAACTTGATTTGGCTGTGGGGGTAAATCATTCATATAAGTAGCTTCACCAGAACATTGAATTTTTGCCTCCACTTTTGGGACTGCTTGTGTCACTGGATAGTTCTTTTTTTGGGTATCAAAGGTTTGAAGTCCAGAAGAGAGCGGACGTTTTAATTCCTCTCCACCGGTCTTAAACTGGGGCTTAACTTCAGGCGCGTTGTTAAGAATAAATTTGTAAAAAAGCCCACACGCCAATTTTTTACGATATTCTGGAGAAGCGTCAGGAAGCACTGCCTCTGGTTCCAACTCCTTTTGAAGTTGCGAGAATAACTGTGGTGTTAGTTGTTTTGTGAAGATACTTTTATCTTTTAGGAATTCTTCTGTGGAACTGGCATGCACAAATGTTGAACTGATGCCACCAAAGCATATGCGAGATGATGCTACCATTTTAGTCTCTGGATCCTGTTCCAATAGGAATGCAGCGTTCACATAAGCATGTGCATTTTGAGCTCTTGGCATAATCTAAAATAAATATTAATAGTTTTATACTTATATTATTTAACATTTTACCTTATAGGATCCAAATATGAATCTTTCCTTGGGATATGCGGGTATGACAAATGCCATTAAAACTTTCCCCGTCATGTCTATTTTTAAGAATGAACTCAGTGGTAAAGTCTGTTTTTCATCAGGTTTTGCAGCAATCACTACAGAGGCATTTAGAGCCTCAAAAGTGATGAAAATGTCCGAAGGAAACTCAGGACGAGCATGCTTCATCATTATGTTACCGGCCAAAGTGCCTGACTAAAAGAAAACAAAATCAAATAAAGGTGAACTACCTGATGTAGGTTTCAATAGAACTAGTGTGTATATTAAAACATTCCCAAATACTGTTTAACAATTCTTATCTATGTATACAAACGTTTTTTTACTTAGAGAGTTTGTCATGAGCACGATGGTGACTTGCAATAATTTTATCTGCTTTGTATTCCCAATGCACTCAACGACACACTAATTGCATTACTTGACGCGCAGTTGTACTAAAGTCATATCAACGCAAATATGCAATGCACATATGGGCACAAGTAATTCGAAAGCACTCCTCTGGTTTGATTAATTGATGTCATTAATCACTCTACTTTAAAAAGTAGGAAAAAACACATATGTACATGGATACTAGATGTTTGTTTTTTTGTTAATTTTGAAAAGTCAAGGTTAATATGATAGAGTTCACGGCAATTTGTTTTAGGGGTTGTAGACTTAAATAATTTGTTTACAATTTAATTATTTTTATCAATAGTTTGTTGAAGTTCGGTTTTTATCTCAAATAAAATTAATTGTCTAGACACAAGTATGTATGCTCCAGTTCAGTATTATCTTCAATAGTGCAAGTATTTGCAGACTTATTCAAGATTAATTTGATTCCAAACTGCTTTTTGTTTTTTGTCATTATACTAGTTCTTTAACGAAGAAGGTATTTATTCTTATAGCTATACAAATTGAGACTAAGGATGTACATGTATATATGTTTTGCGGCCTTTTCGTCTACTTTACAAACAAAACATAGGATAAATTTCTTTATATTAAGGGGTGGGAATAAAATACTATCATACATTTGAAAAAGGAAATAATGACTAAGTGAGAACGTTTACTCTTTTCGAATTGGGTAAGCCTAGTTTTTTTTTTGTATAAGCCCGATTTGGACGATGCAGGCAAGCTAGCCTAAGACAGCTCATTTGATTTAATTGTGAAACTAAGATAAGTGGACTAGATTCATTGGTGTGAAGACCAAAAGACTAGTTATATAGTGTTGAATGTATTCCAGCTTTTAGCAAAAAAACAATTTTGGTTTGTAAGTAATGTTTTTTAATACATGCCTACTTAATCGGAACTAAGTCCCCAGTTAAATTATTCCCCAGAGAAGACAGCGGGGGCACTATGCCGCCTGGTTTTTATGTTAGCTAAGAGATCGCATCAAAGTATGCGTACCTGAAATTATGTTGTGTTAATTAGGTGGTATATAAAAGCTATATAATTAACAGAAACATTTTTATATCGACCTTAAGTGTCAATCATTAGGACAACTTTATAAGTTTTCTCTCTACTTCCTTAATTAAGCACTTACCAGTTCTACGCATGAACATTTCGTTATTTTCATGTTTTCTTTGCCTTCGTCAATTGGGGTCCAATCGAAGATGGCATTAAACTGCATTACACTGCATGTGATGGCATGGATGAAACTAAACATTATTTCCATGTATATTATATTGCAACGAAACTTATTTCCACGCAGATTTATATGAACAAATTAAGTGCATTGATTTTTTAACACAACATCGGATTAATCCCTCATAAAAACTAGTAGTCTCTAGAAAACAATTTAACAAAATTCCGATCTATGTTATCTATCCGATTAAGTATTGTTACGAATAAAATAAAAAAGCTAAGTATAACATTATTTCCTTTATAAAAAAATTAACGGCATGCAATCGCTTCATACGTGTTCGAAACTTATAAATTTTGATTTTAAACATTTAATTAATGTTTCATTTCAATGTCCTTCATAGCTGTTTGTTATAGTGAATCGCTAAATTACTCGAAAATTGCGTCGTTTATAATTTTTTCTTATAAATTACCTATTTGATGATACCGCATGCAATTTGTAGAACTTCATTTCAATTAAAAATGGCCACTATTACATTTGCAATGTCATAAGAGGACCATTTGATAATAAATATCTAATGTTAAAATATATTCGAAATAACATGTATGTATATCAACCTGCTTGATTGCTAATTTTCTAATGAATAGTCAGATAATGACTAATAACTGTTGGTAATAATAGATGTATATTGTATGAAGGTTGATGTACTCGTAATTATCTCTTATTGAGGCATACCTTTTCATCACATACTTTGTGTTAAGCGTTGATTCGCTAAGAAACTTATATAACACTAGTCATTTCATTTCTACGCTTATTACTTTCTGAGAACATACGTATGTCTGATTTCTGGAATATCAAAATCTTAGAGAACACATATGTTGAGAAGAATTGACAATGAATTCTTAGTACATACATATATAATCTATTTAATCTAATAATGATTTTAAAACGAAAAACTTAACAGATTGTACGAGTTGCCGATCTACGAATCAATCAATTTCAAGGAGATAATAAAGTCTAGACACAAAGTGAACATTTTTAGCTGCAGTGACTATGTCTTGCGATGAAAATTTAAAGAGCTAAAATAATCTTAGAGATATTTTTGGAAATATGTACATATGTATGGGTGCATCGTTCAATAGCATGTTTGCTTGGGATTTGGAAAAAAAATTATAGTTTGTGATTGGTTCTACATAAATTGAGTACCTGCGATTGAATTGCTGATATGGAGATTAGATAAAAGATAAAAACGAGTATTTGTCCTATTCTATGCGTGAACTTACATTTCTTACAGGAACGTTTGCGATTAGATCAAAGTGGTGCCATAATTGTTTACAAAACTCAAATCCAGGTTTTTTAGAGGCTTCTTCGAAGATTTGCATTGCCTCTGTTAGATTTACGCTACCTCCAAGCTGAAGGCTGTTTGTGCCCAAAATAATTTGGCGAAGTTCGGGAATGTGGTTGACATCAATGAAAGTTTTAGTAGATGGACTGCGTCGGTATACCCCATGTCCAGTATTTCCACCAACGAGCATGTAGTTACTCTTTTCGACTTTCTCCAAGATAGAAAATAGACTATTCAGAGTTTTGGGCCAGTACCATTGAGTTCCGTCACTATATCTAACAGGTGAAGGTTCAACCCCACCATTACATCCTCCGTTGCATTTTTGTCCGGTCTTCGGACATTTCACTGATGCGATATCTTCAATGTCTTTACACTCGTCCGGAACGGTGATATTACTGTCTACCGCAAACGACTTCATAGCATCCAAAATTGGACGATATCCTGTGCAGCGACAGATATTGCCACCAAATGCGTTTTCGACTTCCATCATGGTCACTTTCTTCCCTTTGGATTCCAGAAGCCCATACATGTTCATAACTATTCCAGGAGAGCAGTAACCACATTGAGAACCATTGAGTGCCAATCGCTTTTGGAGCGGATGATAACCATTGCGCTTGTTACCAAGACCTTCAATCGTAGTTATCTCCAGATCTTCACACGTGTTAAGTAGTGTCAAACACTACAAAAACAAAAAGACAATTTGGATTAAACAAGCAAGTAATGTAACTGTTTTATTTGCTTACCGAATTAACAGACCATGTATGTAGCTCCCCAGTGACTGGATGAGTACCTTTAACAACGCAGATACAAGCACCACACCCTCCCTCCAAGCACATAAACTTAGTACCGGACAGCCCAGCATGCTCTCGAATAAACGTATTCAAAGTCACATCGGGTGGAAGAGTTTCCAGATCCACTAAAATCATTTTTGGTTTGAACAACTCACATGTTTGTAACGAACAATCAACTTACCTGTAAATTGCTTCCCGTTAATAGTAAATTTAATTGACATTTTTGATGCCGAATTAGTAACGTAAGCCTGACGGTAAAAATAGAAGAAAAACAATCACTAACCTTACACAAAACAAAATATTGAAGCAGGCCAATAAAAGCAACTGCTCCGCAGGAAAGCCGCTTGATGAATGCCACTAGTGAATCCAACCAGTTCTGTGTTTGGTTAGTCACCTTACGATTAGAATGTAAAAAAGGGAGGGGAAAACATAACCAAAGAAAAAAAAGCACGAAAACTTGCCGAGTGTGGCGTGCGGCAAACATTAGCAATCTGACGTCTTATCATAATACAGTTCTACTTGTAAACTTTACGCTGACTTGAGTATGCTTGAAAGCCGATGCAAACTGAATTGATTCTCACACACGCTTGTTAAACATTTAACAAATTTATAGTTTATACACATAGTTGACTTAAGCACATTAAATTTTCTTAAAGATTTAGGCAATTTGTCATCTAACTTTTAACACACTTCATACTAGGAACAAGAATATTTCTATCTATATTCTCTGTTTTGGCTGAATAACACTATTTTGGTGATCAATTATGACCTGAAATTGTGTTAATATATATATATATATATATATATATATATATATATATATATATATATATATATATATATATACATATATATATACATATGTATATATATAATTCAATAATGTAATGCTTCTTTTGAAAACGGTATCATATAAATGTTCAACACGGCGTTATCCATACGGAGGATACGAATTTCGACGGCTCTTTCGAGCTCCTCAACTATGAAAATATATTACCGCTTCAATTCTCTAACAGATGGTATAAGTTAGAGATCCTCGCGCAAGAAACATCCATCCGCATCGGATTCACCAAATCATTGTGCTATAAACGACGACGCGCTGATTCCTCATGGTCTTCGAATAAACTCTGAGCTACAACTTCTACAGTATCTTTGCTAAGTGCTGGATGTGGTATCATCGACTTATCTAAACTAGGAATTAAATTTGAGATTGTATTGGCTAAAATGTTTTCTGTATCACACGCATCACACGAAGAACATATCTACGTAAAACAGCTTTATAATTTGAATCCGATGTTGTGGTGTAAGTCTGTCTATAATGTCTTGTCAAACGGTACTTAACCAAAAATTAAATCCGTAGGTTAGCTTAGAGTACTTGTAGAGAGTCATTAAACTATAATTAAGATCATTAGATTTGATTAGTAAGCTAGTTTTAAGTATTTTTCTGTCTAGCATGTAAGATATTGAATTCGAAAATTAAAAAAAAAAATGCATTCAAAAAAAAAAAACGGTACTTAATACAAATAACAAAATAGTTTGATAGGTGACTCCTATGTGATCTGTAGAAAAAACTCAATTGAAAATCAAAATTTAAAATGAGCAATACTTTATTTATTTGTTATTTTTAATTACTTAATATGTTACAAATTAATTTGCTTTAACAATACTTTTAAACAAGCTTATCAATCACAAAATATTGTACTTCAGATTTTCGATAATTAATTATCTATTCTCTATATCTTTCTTACGATATAAAATTTAGCTCTTCGGTAGGAGAAAATTTAGGATTTCACAGAACATAGGATGTTTCCATTTTGCAGGTTAAAAAGATGTTGTTAAGTAAACTAAATGTTTAAGCAGTCTTACGTTCAATATAAGTTTGTTAATAGGTTTTATTCTGTAGAAGACGGTATAAGACCTACTAACAAGAAAATCGTTCGACTAGGCAAAATATGTATGAACGCCAAGTGAAAGCAGTTTTGCCTATTTTCAAATTATTAAGAGTGACCAATTCTTACAGCAAGTTAAAAAACTCGTTATCCTTTAAAGGTTGACAGATTAGAAATACGAGTATACCGAGACGGATTGTGTTTTTGTAATCGGTTTGGGATCTGGGCTATCACATTCATTTTGATTGTCTTTTACTATTCGTAGAGCAGTTACACGTATTTACGATGTACACCACGTTTAAATTTTTGTGTATATATTTTGTTACATAGGTGAGTTCATTTCTTATCTATAACCATAAAGGTTAACTAAATTCTTTCTTTTTTATTTATATATAAACTCAAAAAGAAGGTCGGTCTTCTTATTTGCACCTTTAAACGTATAAGTTATATTCTGACATCGGTTAGTTTCCCGTTTAAGACTTTCATCAAACATTCAAGAAAAACAAACGGACTAGTGTTACTTTACTAACTTACTTTAGAAAATTCAAAGTCAATAAAATTTAACAAAATGTTCGCTGTCTAGTTGTTGTTAATGAAAATATTTAAAGAAACTCTTTGATGGAACAACAATATTTCTTTAATATTGCCAGCAACTCGCAAGAAGTGGTTCAACATATATGCAAAGTGTTTAATTCAGAAATACTTTCTTTTGGTTCTTTTGGCATATGAGCATAGCATTTTTCCACCATTCCAGTGCGCTATATATTTTAATTAGCTATAAAAAACTTTATCATATTTCGCAGTTCTAGTCCCTTGGATTTATAAAAAGCTAAGCTCTTGTGCCATTTTGCGTATTTGCGACATCCATTTATTAATTTCTACGAATTCTCAATTCCAATTTTAAATTCATTAAAGTACTCAGATTTTTTTAAGCAGTGCCTTAAAGAACTTTTAATGTGTTACATACTTATCACATCAGTCGCCAACATAAAGTGTGGTAGTCCAGTTAAAAATATTATGCCCGCGATGTAATTGAACCATTTATGTTAACAAAAGTATTGCACTATTGCAGCTGTTAGTAGCCATTTAAAAATTCAACTGAGCAATTTTAAACATGATAACATTTGTTCACTGTGAATACTATGAAGGTTTCATACAGTGAACCGAAAAAAGAACTGGGGCACTTATTTCCATCGAATTCAGCATGAAATATGTCAGCCATTTTTTAATATATTAAAAAAAAAAGGAAAAATGAAACTGCAGTTTAATACGTTTTCAATAATCCAAACACATGTATTATTAATTTTTTAATTTTAGTAAGTAAAGGTTTAATAAAAAAGTTGTGCAAATTCATTGGCCAAAAAAAACCTAAAACATTTGTTTTTCAAGACCAGAAATAATGTACCGTTGCTTTTTATCCTTATTTTTTTTGCATTTTTATTTAACTGTATATAATTGATGATTAAATCCTAGGAAAATACTTAAAACTAGGTAACTTAATCTAAGATTGGTATAACATCTGACTTACTGACCCTAAACAGGTACTCTAAGTTAATCTATATCTTATTTAATTCAAATTGCCTTTGGAAATAATTAGCGTGAAATTATTTGTTATACAGCTATGTGTTAATTTGTTCAAAAAAAACTATTAGAAAACGAAAACTTGTTTTTTATATAAATAAACTGTCCTTAAATAAAACTAAACTACAAACTTAAACCAAATAGATTAAAAAAAATTCTTGCAACAACCTAACTACTGAAACTACTTACAACCACTTAACTATGCCCGTTATATACAGCCATGTGCATCATGGCGTATACAACATTTATATGCATGACATAGATATTCAATATGCCGTGGTGCATCTTTTTTCTAGTTTATATATATATATATATTTTTTTTCTTTTTTTTTGTTATCTAGCGATATATTAAAACTTATGTAAGCTGGCTACAAGGTCAACTTTCGGGGTTAACTACGAACTGTGGCGGGGGCTGGTTTTGATGAAGCCACCAATAAAAGTGACGTTCTATGGCGGACTGTGCCCTGTCTCGGGCGGAGATCGCCCTACTAAACCGAAGATGTTCCTCATGGCTACAAGCAAGCTGTTTGTCGAAGTCATCGCTCGTGCAATATGCTTTCGAGTCAGCTAAATAACAAAATTATATATCCTTATTAGGTTTGCCTTGTTGTACAAGACCTCGTTGGGATAGAATTTCTTCTAATCGCAGAGCTGTAACTGCATGCTTACCGCAGCAAAATACTGTTCCAACCAAATGCCAAGATATCTAACTACATTTTGCACAGCTAACAGCTGTCCCCGAACCTGCGCCTTGTTTTCTTCGTGTCCCTTGAGGCCCTGGATAGCGGCGTTCTAAAGAGAATAGTTTCGCACTTCCGGAAGTTTTCAACTTTCAGTCGTCGCAAAATCGGTAACTTTCGTCGAAGTCACGCTGCAACATGTTATTTATAACTTGAATTTTCGAGCCTGAGTACACTATAAGATCATCGGAGTACGCGATTAAATGCGGCATGGAACCAATAAGATCGCTAGTGAATATAGCGAAAAGGATCGGTTAATCAACGGCCCATTTTTGCAACCCATTTTTTATGTGAATACTGTGGTGGATGTAACGTTGCCATTTTTCACAACGAACTTCCTACTTGTAACCATATCATAGAACATATACAGCGGTCTATTAGTAGTTAGTATGACTAACTTGAGGAAGAGGCCTTCTAACCAAACGGTGTCGAACGACTTTTCTATGTCTATCAGGCAAGCACCTGTGCATTCGTTCTTGTACTTGTTCCACTGAATGTCGGATACCAATTTGGACGTGGCATGTATGGTATCATGCCCCGCCCTAAAGCCGAATTGTTTGTCTTGTATAATTTGACGTTCCTCGACCTATATTTTAGGGCTCTAATGACAATCTTTTCAAAAACCTTGCTTATGCACGCAAGAAGACTTATAGACCAGAGATTTGTCGGGATGGAAGTATCTTTGTCCCTTTTTTGGAATGAGCTGTACCACAGCTGTTTTCCAATGCGCCGGGTAATATGCATTACTCAGCGGATTGTTGAACAGGCTTGTATATACATCTACAGCCTCTGAGGGTAGAAAGCGTAAAACAATATGCGGTATCCCATCGGTTCCTACTGACTTCTTTTTCTTCAGTGAATTAGAGATTCCGTGGAGTTCATCTATCGAAATAAGGATGGAATTATTTCCATCATCGGAGACGGCATTATTTGGCAAAAGATCGTTACTGAACCTGGTGAAAGCAGGATTATCGGATCATTGGCTTATCTCGGTACTTAGTTGGAAGTGTTTAAACTTGGCTCTGTCTTCCAAGTCATGATTTGGACAAAGAGGTGCATTGACCGTGTACACTTCCTGAAAGACAGCTCCAATTACTTTCACCTTCTCCTTAGGATCTCCGACTACAAAGAAGTCGTCGTCAAGTACTGCTCCATCTGGATCGATGTGTACTGTTCTTAGTAAGTTCCAGATGATGTGACTGGATTTATGAATCACATGATTCAAAATCACATCCGTATCACTAATAATAGTGTCAACGGAAACACTGATGGAGAAAAGACCATCTACGGATGGCTACTAACAGACCCAGGCTTTGAGGGAACCTGAGTGGTAGTGACAGCTTGACCAGAGGCTGTGTTCTAGTGCCACGGGAGGTCAGGGACCCCTGGAACTTCCTGTTCCAACCTGACCGTGCGATAGGCCCCCTTGTGGGAGTATCGTGGTGGCTGTGGTTTAACACCTAACATCGCGGGTAGAGTCGAGGATAGTGTACTGTGCTGACTTGTCTAGTTCATTATTTAAGCACAACTAGGCAAGACGGTTAGGGGACTATTCCTTCTCAGTGTGGAGTTGCATTCTCAACCGTTCGCTGCGACTCAAAGAGCGGAAGAGGTTTAAGAAAGGCTTCGCATCAGACCAAGGTGGGGTGATTGCCCCTCAAGCATGATCCCAGTTTGGTACTTGGGTAACTAAGGCGTCTAGTCTTGCGTTACTTACGACTCTTGGGAAAATGGTTCCCCGTATTATAAGCCGTTAAGACAGGTGGTCACGTAAAACCAAATCCAACATCTGTTCTTAGTAAGTTGGCGTTGTCTATCGTTCTGTTGAGTCACACAGTTTAGATGTCATTTAAACCTTTCCTGCGGAAGGTTGGAGCATGCTCGGGTTGCTGGATCTTACAGCCCGAATCTTATTGACCCAGCACAAGCTTACATCTAATCTATATTGTTGCCGAAACAATTGCTGAACTAGCTTTGTCTGCGACCTCAACTAATTGTGACGAATTAAAATTTAACATTTTCGGTAGAAATGGTTGACGCTTTGTGTGGAGGAGGGACGGTAATGCTTTGGATCCCAAAAATTTCACTTCTACAGTTAAGCACGGTGGTGGAAACATAATGGTTTGGGGTTCAATGGCAACAAACGGAGTTTGTTCTCCTCATGTAATTGAAGGAAATTTAACAAAGTTTGGATACGTTGATATTTTAGAAAGTTGTATCCCCGAAACCAAAGAAAACTGAAATTAAAAATGATAACGATCCAAAACACACAGTCGGTATAAGAAAAAATTGGTGTATTTGGAACATAAAAACGGTGTCGCCGTATTCCCCCCAAAGTCCGAATCTTAATTCCATAGACCACCTTTGGGCTGCTTTAGAAAAGGAAGTTTGAAAAAGAATCATTTGTACCAGAGAAGAGTGAAAGACAGCATTGTATGAAGAATGGCAAAAAATTCCATCGGCTGTAACAAAAAACCCGGTCAGATCGATGAAGAGAAGATTGCAGGAAGCTATAAAAGCAAAAGGACAACAAACAAAATATTAAAAAAAAAACAATTATTTTCATTTTTTGCAGTTGTTCCAGTTTTTTTTTTTTTTTTGAAAAATTTACACTATTTTTGACTAAAGCCTTTAGTTGCTAAGATTAAAAAAAATAACAATACATGTGTTTGGATTACTGAATGCGTATTGAACTGCAGTTTCATATGCAATTTATTTCGTTTTAATATATTAAGCAATGGCTGAAATATTTCAAGCTGAATTTGAAGGTAATAAGTGTCCCAGTTTTTTTTCAGTTCACTGTATGTAAGCCGTTCAAGTTGTCTCTTCGCATGTAATATCTCGTCTCTTGTGATAAATAATTACTGAGTGAATGCAATACAATTATATATACGTTCACGTTTGTTTGCACGGTTGTGCATGTACTAAGCCAAAGAACTTGTTTATAAAATGTATACCTCTCAACGTGGTATATCGGGGAGAACGATTGCGACGAGATTGCAATTACGCTTGTTACCAGAAGTGCGAACAACAGATGATGTACCTCACATGATGTAATCTACTTGCCAATTTTTTGCTTGAATTTGAAAAGTAGATGTTTTCCGCATAAGTTGATAAAATCATTTCTCTTTTAAATTTAAACAGAACAGAAGCGGAATTCCAAATATAAGAAACTCGAAACTGGTGTACAAATTTTCCTCATCGGCTGGCCAAATTTATAAAAGACTTATTAGAAAACATTTAATAACTACTACTTTTTACAAAAATACTTACTGTTAGTAGAAAGCCCAATTCCCAACTAACATATCTTTTCAACTAGCACATTGTATATCTGCAGCTGCTACCAATTGGCTACCCTTATTTCAATTTGACGGTACTGCGAAGTCAATATAGAAGATGTTGATTGTCTACATCAACATCAACGTCTGTCGTTAAAGTAATTTCTAAACAAGCAAACGCTTTTTCGTTTTGACACCAACGTTAACAAACAATCTCCTCAAACCTAGCCATCACTATCGTTTATCTTGACGTTAAAATTTACCGGGAACATGACTTTTGTTTTGACTGTATAAAAAAGACAGCCTAAAGGAGACATCTATTGTTCTAACTAAGCCAACCATATTATTACCAACACAGCTTCAAACTTCTTCAAGCTAAGCGACAGGAAATTTCATATAAAAGAACGAACAAATTGTCACAGATGTCCTAATGAACAAGACTACATACATATAAAACAAGGACAACATGCACTATGAAAGCCTGACAAATACCGGAGCGTATTATATCTACAAAACCATAGTGTATGTAACTTGAACTAAAAACCGAAACAAGAAGTAAAACAGAGGCTACAGACTCAATTGCAAGGGCAAAGATAATGAAAACTGCAATCTATGTCAAATATGCAATACCAAGCAGTTTCTTCGACAATGACTAGCTGGATATAAATCGGACATAAACAACAAGAACACAGTGAAAACAACACTGACAAACCATTGTGTTCAAACGAACCATGCAACACTAACCTAGATGGAAAGCTATCAAAAGGTACACTCTGGCAAGCCAGAATTATGTCCTTTGTTGAAGATAGTGTAATAATCCTTTCAGAACAGTTTGGATTTAGAGCCTTCCGCTGCACTGTTCACCAAGTTCATCGCATTACTAAAAAAAGTTTCTCTGAAGGCAAAAGCACTAGAATGGATATATTAGATATAGAAAAAGCGTTTGATACAGTCTGGCACAATGGTTTACTCCATAAACATTTCTGACATGCCAAAATTGCCCAATTGTGATATTGCCTTATTTGCTGATGACACGTGTATTTATACTGCTGATTCAATCGGTTTCAACGTTGAAACTAATCTGCAATCTGCTATAAATACTCTTGATTTGTCCTGCAAAGCCTGGAAAATTAAATTGAATGCTCTGAAAACTCAAGCTATTTTCTTTTCGCGCAAAAGGAAACCTAGCTTGCTACCCAGAAACAACCTTCTACTCAATGGTGGCGAAGTTGAGTGGAAGTCTGGCGTTAAGTATCTAGGCATCTGTTCAGACAAACGTTTAACTTTCAGTGCTCATGTGCAGGAAATCATTAAAAAGGTGGATAGTACTATAAGAGTTATCTACCCCTTTATTTGCAGATATTCACAGTTGAATACTTCTTACAAACCCTTAATATTTAAGGCCATATTCCAAGCAATTATATTTTGTGGATCTCCGGTGTGGGCTATATGTGATAAAAGTTTTGTGAGCATCTAACAAATAATTCAAAATAAGATCTTAAAAATTATGCTGAATCCACTAAAACTTTTTTCCACAGAGGAACTTCATGAAATTACAAATATAGAAATGGTATCTTCTCGAATTATAAAACTTTATGAGAAATATAACAATCACCAATCAAATTTAACTAACTAACTTAAGCGCAACTGTCAGATGTTATATTGAATTAGTTATTTACTTATTTATATTTTTTTTTTGCATTATTTATTTATTAATTCACATATATATTTTTTTATTTGTTTATATATATATTTATTTATTTATCAACTTATTTATATTTATTTATAATTATTTATCTATTTATTTATATTTATTTCTTTATATTTATTTACTTATATTTATTTATTTATATTTATTTTTGTTACTTATTCTTACTGATAATATTATTAATACTAATCTTTTGTTTATTTATTTGTTTTAAATAATATTATTTAAATAATTCTGTTCTGCTCAGTCCTGACTTTTGTTATTTGTTATTTGTTAATTTATAAATACTTTGTCTATATCCTTAATTTTTATGTCAGTGCCATCTTTGAAATCATGTGTTAATACCACTTCTCTTTTCCCTTCCACAACACCATACAATTTAAAGAAGGTTTTTTAGTGGCTTTTCCTTCAAAATATTACTTAAGAAATTATATCAAAATTTTAGTAGTAAGGTAACATGACCGTATCTCTAAAAATGGAAGATACACAAAAACTATTGTAACTCTTGCCACAATAAATAAATAAATATCTATATCTCTACATATTAACAACAACAATATTCGTATGAATAGGAAACAGGGCAGACAGTACATATTGTCCCTTGCAACAACTCAGCCACATTAAATTTAAATTTTAAATTGTCCATGACTAATCTTTTTAAAGCACTTAGAATAATTTCAAGTAAAATAGATTAACACCAAACACGTCTGGCTGTTTAAAATTGGTTCTTCTTTAATCACTTCAAACTATTTACAATATTTCACGTTTCAAATGGGAAATCACCAAGGCTATTTAAAGGTGTTATACGCAGTAACATTTTACTGTAATTCTTATTCGTAGCCATCAGCAACTCCTGCTGACAAATTGCCCAACATCTTACCAAAAACAAGTCAGTATTTCATTGCTAATAGAACCATCTTCTGCTTTTTCAACCATCAATCTCTCCTAAGGAAATACCATTCGAACAAAAAACTCAAAATGTCAACTGGGCTTAATGTAATACCTAATTCTGCCCAAATTCAGGAAAAAAAGTTCTTATACCGTCAACATGCTACGGGCGGCAGGAAAAATTGAAAATGTCCTTTAAAAAATGTTAAGTCATTCATCTTGTTACCTGTGGACATTAATTGTTCAAACTACGACATCCGATGGTCGACTAGCCAGTGTTGAGCCTATTTTGGGGAGAGTGCAGAATAAATTAGCACTATATGAAGGATGAAAAGAAACGCTGGCGCATCCAAATTTATTGCGGAATGCTAAGAAATATAAATAATTTAACTGTGTATTGGTTATGTTCATTGTCGTTTTGACGACTTCGATAGCGAAATTTCCTCCGCAGGGGATTAACAATTTAACTTTTATATAAAATATTATTATTATGTGATTGACTTTCAATCCAAATATGCAGGAAGGAACTTTTATTTTTATTTTCCTTTGATATAAATGTAACCTGCTGCTTAGACATCTTGTAAATATGATAAATAATTAAACATTAGGAAATATTGACATACTCGTAATTTGAACAATTGTCTCCAAACTATGTTATTTTTTCCCAAAAGAGGCACAGGGGGTTTGAATTCACCTAAGGCGTTTTCGATTGTTTTTGCACCGAGTGCCTCTTTTTGCCTTTTGTAACGGCAGTATATATTAACAATAAACTTGTTTCCATTTCTTTTATATTAAATATATGTACTTAACTAAATCTTTGAATTTCTATGACATTCGTTTTGATTTCAAGATGGCAATTAATAATATCGTCTTGTACTCTCCATTCGGGGTCGGTAGTCGTCCTCAACATTTTATTTTGCTGATATTTCAGTAATGTTTGTCGTTTTTACTGTTTCCCCAATTGAAATTGTAAATCGATAATTATTAATTTTTTGATTAATCTGATGATTTTGATTTTGGATTTTGGGAAGATATGCTTTCTTTGAAATAACTTTTGCTGTATGTTTAACTTTAAAGTCAGTTTCTTGCCTTATTCCTTGGTGCTTAGCGACGAGTTGAATATATATTGGTATTGACAATATTTTTTGTTAAAGTTGTTTATTTTGTATTAGCAGCGAGGAGGGCTATAGTGTTGTTCTTCTTCGTCTTTTTTGATGCAGAAGGCAATGGTAACTCAAATTCCTTAAATATGTTTAAAACGTTTTAAAATTAAATAAATATATAAAAGTTGTGAAGATGAAAGGCGGCTGGCAAGGCTGCTTGATGCCTAACATATGTTTGTAGGCAAATAATATATTCTCCCAGCATATTGAACTAAGCTTATTTTACTTCCTTGACTTTAACACACACAAGTCAGTCAGGAAATCACAATCAAGAGTTCAGAATAATATCGCATTTATCCACTACGCACGAATATTTATATCACATTAATAGCCATAAATACTGGACAATTTGAGATGACTTCTGTATTCATTGTTAGCCTATGGTCTAACTGTATTGTTTGCAAATAATTGAAGTAGTTACTTAAATTGGATGTAACTAAACATTGCACTATAGTGCTGCAGAAATCTCATTAAAAGAGCACAACTTTTCATGATGGTAAAAAGAATAGAGTGAAATTTAATGTTTCCAAAACTCAGTGCTGTCTACTGTCACTCAAACGATCTAAAAAAATTCAGTCATTATTTATGAATGGCATCAGCGTTGTTGCAACCGAACGACTTTCTATCCTCGGTATGTGTATCAACTCAACACTAAGTTGAAACAATCACATATTCGAGATCACCAAAAATGCGCCCAAATGTCTAGGTTTAATAAAACTATGAATGAAATATTTCACCTCTTTTAACCTGGCAACAATATATATGTCCAAAGCTTGAGTATAACGCTCCTATCTGGTGCTCCAAAAAATCCTTTCGTCTACTAGATAGAATCGAACTGAGATCAATAAATCTTATTTTTATTAATAATGCTGCGAAGTAAATCGACTCGTTACAACATCGATGGAACGTTGCATCTCTATCACTGTTTTATCGCTATTTCAACAAAAAAAAGCTCTAATGAGTTAGCCAGCTGCATTTCTCCCCTTGAAGAATTCACCCGCAATACCTCGCTAGGAATGCTCACCCGTTAAGTCCTCCTTTGGACGTATAGGTTAGTTTAGAGACTCGTTCTTCAGCCGCACCACATGAATATAGAATGCTCTTCCTCAACCCTCTAGCCACTTCTAAGATAGTGCAGTAGTGCAATTCTTCCATTAATTTGATCGGCAAACTAAATTCGCTAAGACTTGTCTGAGTCCCGGAAGACCTAGGTATCATAGGAAATGAGATAACCGATGAATTTTCTATGCAATGATAAAAAAGGCAATCACAGGGCCCGACTCCACCTTGGTTGGGGTTTCCGTCCTGGCATGACTTTACAAGCTGACCAAGCTTGGGTTTCCTCCCAAGACAGAACGTTCAACGAGGTTATTGCGATCCGATAGTACAACGGGCCAGTTTTTGAGTCTGAGCGCTCCATTGCAGTGTTTCCACAATTCCAACAAAACACAAAACAATTTATAATAAATTCAGGATTTATTTTTAAATCGATAAAAACCAAAAAAATGTTAAATGTTGTAGCATTTGACAAAAAACTGGAATAATTTTATGCCAAGAAAAATTAATCTTCTTATTAACTGTGGGATATCACAAGCCGGTCATTAACATAAGAAAATCTTTTCTCATGTTTTCTTAAAATTTTACTCGGTTCGGAAGAATAATTAGGTAGACACAACTTCACATGACATGTAATTACTGACAAGGTGGTCATAAATAATAATTGTTGGCGCAACAGTCCAAAGGGGGACCAGGACCAGGAGCAAGCTACTCATCAGCTACTCGTGTCGTGCGCGCTACTGTTCTCTCACGAGTAGAAGGGACCTACAGTTTTTTGCCGACTCCGAACGGCAAAATTTGAGAAGCTTTCTTAGACAGTTATTACTCTTTGAGTGTTGTCAGCAGCTCAAAAGAGGTGGTGCCGTGAAAAATTCGAAAAATTGGTGTTGAGCTGGGAATCGAACCTATAAACTTCGTGTGAGCGTTGCACTCTACCCACTACGCCACGGCGACCACACAAGGTGGTCATACTCGTATTATATTCATTATACGCTAAGTCTAGCTTTGTTGACCGAAAAAATAAATTGCGCTGAGAAACATGCTGAGTTAAACTAGGATATTAGTTCAACTGGGCTTAAATTATATTTACATACATTATATACATTTACAGTATAAATTATACTTTTCTGCAGTTTTAAGAATTAAAAATTTTTTTATAGGGTCAGGACGATTTAACATTTACTAGTAACGACGTTGGATGCGTTGTGAGATTTTGTTTATTTGGTTCTCTTATTTCTGTACTACATATACAAAGTCAGTCAGTTTCATCACACACTTCTATATTGCAATTTAATTAGATAATGATTGAATAAAATCGCCTCATTAGCCCCTGGGAAATGTAATATTGTTTATTCCCTATGGGAAACCTGTGGTTATGTAGTGAGACATTCTGCTTAATTAATTATATTTCTATCATTCTAACTATGAGAAAATTATATCTACACAGATGTTTCAATGTCTAAATGAGCATAAGCACTGCATCTAACTTAATTAAAAGGAAATGCGGCATTATACGTTTCATACTCTTCGTGATGAGCATTTCTGAATAAAAATAAATTATTAAGTCAGTTGACCATCCATTCATATGTCCTGATTTCCTCCAGAATTAAATAAATGACCTTCACTTTTCATGGAATACTTACTTTTTCTTGAGTATATCTTCTTACAAATGGCTATCATTCCATCTTCTTCACACGCGTAGTTGGAGCAATTATTGTAATTAAGTCATCACTTCCGTCATTTCTTTAACTTCGGTGTTCATATTAAATAGACATACACACATAATCGTATGCGCCTGACATAATACATGGTAGCAGCACCCATCCCATTTGATATAGCAAAGTACCATTTATCCGCTGTTGGGAATGACGTTCGTAATTAATTGACGAACGACCTCTTCTCTGGGACGATGAAAGAAGAAAAAACGTATACCTTCCAACCAAAAAACAATAAGAGCAATTAAAAAGTTTTGGGATGATATATATCATTGTGCGGCGGGCGTAACCAAAGATCAAATGTTTGAACTAAATTAAAGTTTCTGTGGTGCTACTTCTCGTATTCACACCGCACCAACATAGTAGAAAACGAGGACGATGTGGATGATGACGATGATGCACATTGCTTACTGTCATAAATTGGAACGGGAAAGTGCTGGCAATAATTTTAAATGGTTGACAATACAAGGGCAAGTTCATGTTTATTTCCTGCCACGACTAGGATAATGTGCGGTTTCACATGATTCTTGTAATTTGTAAGTCAATGATAATACTTACTTTTAGTTAAGAACTGGGGGATGTCAACTTAGCCAAAATTGAAACAGAAAATTTACAGAACAGCGTTAGTTTTGATAAAAAAGTTTACAGACTACATAGTCATAGTTGCGGGTGATTTAACTAAATGTAAGCTATAACTGGTGTTAATGTGGCGGCACTTATTTTCTTCTTCTTCTTGACGTTACAGTCCGGGATGGACCTGGGCCTTAACCTACACTTAAATTCTCGTTTGTTCCTCGCAGTATACAATGACACTAAAAAATATGATGAAATAAAATAACAAGTGTGTCAATAAACAAAAGACTATAATCAGCATGTTTACGTTTCAATTAAACATGGTGATGTGTTAGTTGTATTTCACACATCACCCTGTTTAACTCAAAATTGTAAATAAGAGATGAATCGGAAGCTGAAATTGAATTTACTGAAGTTACAACAGCCAGTAAAATTAAGCAGTACCGCAACATTAAAAAAAAATTTAATTTTAAATTTATATTTTATTCTATTTGCTATGTTAAGAAAAACTTAAAACGTTTTCGATGAAATATATCGAAATTTTATCTTGGACTAGTCAATCATGGAAACGGATAAGATGAAATGTTTGTTAAATATGTCATTCCTGTAGTATTGAATTCTTTGTTATATTGTTATGAAGGGTGACGGAATCAAAGAACGCTCGGAAGCTGTTGTGCGTTGACCTGCATGCTTCGATAACGATCGTCAAAACTATACTTCGTTATAAAAGAGTGCTGTACACTGTATAAAATAATAGCACCATGTTCGACAAAACAAAAAATGCTGAAACTAATCCCCGTCGATCAACGACAAATAGTTCGATTAGTCAAACGTTACCCGTGGCGACGTCAACAAGAAGGCTGGTAAAGATAAATTTACCTGCCATAAGTCCGAGAAAAGTACCACTACAGTCAAAAAGCAACCTTCTTAAACGAACCAAATTTGCGAAAGAACACCTGAACAATGGACGGAAGAAACCAACATTTTTTTTTTTTTGGCAATCCGTGGACCAGGACATTTGTTCGCAGTTTATGTCAGCATAATGGGAGAAACGATGCTCCCTTACGTACAGTGGAATATACCGGTTAGATGTATTCTATAGTAAGACAAGTTAGTTAGTTAGTTAGTTAGTTTGACTTTTATTTTCAATAAATGTTTTACAATGTAAAGTTTAACCTAAGTCATTTATGGTTTGGCCTATGGCCGTCTATCAGGTAGACCTAATACATGCATACGTTTTACATTGAATCTCCATCTATGATACGTGCTGCTACTGAATAATCGTATAAGGCCTTTCATCCCTTTTCTCCATTTAAGATGCACGTTACTTCATATTCGTCTAAAACAAGTTTTTCGAAAATTGCTAGTCGAAATTCTTTTAGAATCGGACAAACACCAATAAAATGTAAGATGTCTTCTCTCTTCCTCATGTTACATAGGTTATAAAGAATTGGTAAATCTGGTCTGTGGGGGATAAAGTTTAACTGAACGAGTTCTCCTCTCAGTTTAAAAATTGTGCTTATTTTTCCGATTGAGTGACTGTCAAGGAAGTATGTTTTTTTCATTTAAAAAATGGTTTAGTTTGCTGTAGTAGTTCCTAAACGGTGAAGATTCAGCTTCTTCGACATATTTGTCATATGTGTGTCTACCAAAATTCTCCAAAACAGAGTTAAATTTTTTTCTTAAAAGATGAGGAGGCTCGTCCGCCTCAATAGATAGATTTAGACCGCATTCAGAAGCTGTTTTTTTCCATTCCTCGCAAATGTATCCGTTTGTTCTAATTATACTTCTTAAAAATACGTTTGGCAATCTGCATTCGCTCATCTGTAGTATTTTTAAAATATAGTTGAAGTGCATTTCGATGGTATACAAGAGCAACGGAGGAGTTCCCGTTTCAATATGTAGCATATAGTTGGGGGTATTTTTTGGTAAACGAAAGATCTTCTTCAAAAAGTAGCGAAGGAATTTTTCCACACCATCATAGCCTTTGTAGCCCCATACCTGAGCTCCGTAAAGCATTATCGAAGCTGCAGTTGAGTGGAATAAAGTTTGTTTTGCACTTTTCGATACATATTTATTTTTGAAGCAACGTTCCCAAACAGATAGCTCTTTTAGCAACAGCTAATTTTTCCTCAAAGTGTAGTTTCAAGTTTAAAGAGGACGATATTAGGATACCTAGGTATTTGTATCTGGATACTACCTCGATTTCTTCCCCGTCTAACTTCCACTTTTCCAAAGATGAGACGCGTCCCCCTGCGTTTCTGAATATCATCATTTTCGATTTACCAAGGTTTATAGTCAGATTCCAATTTTTACAGAAATCGTTAATCCTGTCTATCATTAATTGCATACCTTGGATAGTGTCACACAGAAAGACAATAGCATCAGCATACATCAGCGCGGGAATGGATACATCGTTGAATCTTATTCCACCTTTGACATCATCTGTTATATCATTGATGTATAGTATAAAAAGTAGTGCACTTAGAGTACAGCCTTGTTTAACACCCATTGAAGTTTCAAACTCGTTGGAAATTAAGTCTCCATCCCATACATGTGCAGTATTGTTCTCATACAAGGCTCTCAGAATTCTTATAACTTTGCTTGATACGCCGATTTTCGAAAGATTGGAAAAGAGTGCTTCACGTGGTATTGAATCAAACGCTGCTTGAAAATCTACGAAAAAGGCGTACAACTTTTTTTTCTTTCTCTTATATGTTTCGGCAATGTTTGTTAAGCAGAATATCTGGTCGATTGTAGAATAACTTTTTCTAAATCCAGCTTGAAATTCTTAAAGGATGTTATGTTCTTGAACCCAATCATGCAATCTTTTGTAAATTAATGAGGCAAACAGCTTGGCAGAGGTGTTTAAAAATGTGATTCCTCTGTAGTTCTTCGGGTCCCTGTAATCACCTTTTTTGTGTAGAGGAAAAATTATTGCTTTTCTGAATATATCGGGGATATTAGCAGAGTCAAATATTCGGTTAAATTCAATTGTGAGAAAATTCATAAATTCATAAGTGCAATTTTTATAGAACTCAAACGGGATGCGATCAATACCAGGTGCTTTACTTGTTTTTGAGTTGCTTATTACTTCTTTGATTTCTTCTAGGGTAAATGCAGAATCTAACATTTCGTCTAAGAGCATAGGAGCTGCATATTGAAATAGCGGAGAGGTTAATGGAGCATTAAGAAGTTTATTAAAATAATTCCTGAGTTGCGTGGCTTTAAGAGTTACAGAGATGTTAGACGTGTAACCATTAAGGTATTTGACAGCTTTCCAGAACTGAGCAGGAGATTTAGAGGTGTTTATGAGCGCAATGTTTTATTGCTCAAAGGCTACTTTTTTTAAGTAAGAAATGCGCTTATATTCCATGTTGGCATCTTGATAGAGAGCTTTAAAAATATTGGAGTTTTTCGATCTAAGAAGTTTGAGGAATTAAAAGGACTTGTTTCTTGCTTTCGCGCAAACAGAATCATACCATTTTTGCTTATATATTGTATGTGTTTTTAAATCTTTCTGTTGCGGTATAGATTTCTTTATTATTTCCGTTAGAGTTTCTATATTTGGTGTATAACGCAGTGTGCAAAGTTCCATAAGCTTCGAGTTAATGTTTCGCTGATACGAATCCAGTATTCGATCATTCCAGATAAATTTCGGCAGAAGCCTTAAAGGTTTTATGCAGGTATAGTTTTTGTTAGCAGTACAATTAAGGGTTACTTCCAAGGGCATGTGGTCCGAGAAGATCTCGCTTCCTACTTGAAAACTGCCTAGAAGCTTGTGCCAATTTCCCGAAACAAAACAGTAATCAATTATTGAGCTTGATGTTCCTCTGATAAAGGTCAGTTCGCCATCAGAATCTCCTTCACAACTACCATTCAACAAGGACATGTCATACTCATCAGCAAGTTAAAGTATTTTTGCTTCTTTGTTATCACAAATTGTGTCTTTAGATTTGCGACACGGTTTCAGCAGGGTACTATTGTATTCCGATATAAAATTATTTTGCGAGAGTCCTACACGACCATTAAAATCTCGAATAAGCATTATATTCGAACAATCTAAGAAGTTCAGTGAATCGCAGAGTTTATCGAAATCACGCTGCCAATGGTTACAGTATAGTAAGACAATGGACACAAACATACGAGCGAACTTTCCGAAGAATTTTTCCAAAGCAACAGAGTTTAAGTTATTACCTTAGTCAGGTTACGAAACCCTTGAACATTGAACAATAAAACATTGAAAACCTTTAAAAAGATGTAAAGAAAGCTCTATATGAACCCAAACCCAAACATACAAAACAGCTATTGAACAATGAAACATTGAAAACCTTTAAAAAGATGTAAAGAAAGCTCTATATGAACCCAAACCCAAACATACAAAACAGCTATGGAATGTTGTGCAGGTTGCGTGGAAGAATATCCCTGTTCAGAGATGTCAGGCTTTAATCGACTCCATGCCTCAACGTTGCGACGCTGTACTTAGAAATAAAGGTTATACGACCAAGAACTAACCCAATAACAAAAACAAAAACAAAAAACTTCACTATTCCATTGACTTTTACTTCATATTTATGAATTCTTATACTTCATGCTATAACCCAAAATTCGGCGTCCTTTCGGACAACAGGACTTTTCTAAGTTCAGAATGCTCTTCTCATATCTTGTTTATGTGTTTCGATACTGATGGAATAAGGATGTTGTGCAGTAAATATGATGTGTTTGCATGACGATAGGAAAATATGATTAGCAAAATAGTGACAAGGTCGAACATGGTGCTATTGTTTTGCACAGTGCTATATATATGTGCCGAATAATTGGTTGCAAAATGAGAATTTGTTAAAAATTTCAACTGAAATATTGAAAAAATTATGGTGCAGTTTGTACATAATTTGTTCGCTTATTTTTACAAATAAAAATAAACGCAAATGACAATTTGAACATTAAAAGTCAATACAATAAGCGTCAATACAATTAATATATAAATTCTATATATATATAGAAACAAATAGTATTTTATATTTTTTTTATTAAGTCTTCCACCGTTGAATGCGAACGCCGTTAATATAAATTACATGTATATAAATACGCATGTGAATATGTATATATTTATATGTAGTGGAAGTCGCATAATTGAAAACAGTAACTCCAGTTTCATTTTTGACAGCTGATCTTTGTTTTTGATCATATGTTTCCCTGATCGCGAGCAGTTTTCAAAGCACCGGATACATAAATAGAATAATAAAAATGATTTACCTTTTTATTAATTATTAATTTTTTAATTATTTTACTTAATACGTGCAATAGCTTCGCAAACTTGAAGCTCTATACTATATATACGCTACTATAGCAAATAAATTGAAACGCTCCAAAAAAGAGTGTTTGTGGTACAATCAAAAAAACTGACTCTTTTGAGGCCGTAAAAATGAAGTCAGAAGCAAAAAAAAACGACTTTTAAGGAAAACCAATCGCTATTGTAAGTAAACAGAACTAATTATTTCGTGCCAATGTAAATGAGAAAGTTTTTTCGATTCTACAAATTTGATATCTAAAAAACCAAAAAAAAATATTTTCAAATGATGAAGAACTCAAGTCGGCAATCATTGGGTATTTTGCAAATTTATTCTTTTGAGAGTTTAAAAAAGCTTATTTCAAGATGTAACAAATGCATTGATCTAAGGAGAGATTGAAAAATATGATATCAATATAATATCAATATAATATAAAAACAATTTAAACTGAATTCGCCTTTTCTTTCATATCGATACCGAGAATATATTGATCGCTCCTCGTACACTATAATTCGTATGGAAATAAAGCTGTTGTTGTTTCCGCATTTGTTTGTGGAGTTTCAACGATTGGTGTGATTTATTATCTTTCATAAAATATGATTGGTACCGCGATAATTAACTCCATACAACAAATTCGATCGAGCGACTGGAAATGTCTAGTGATAACATGTTAACTATCGACGAAATATGGATCCGCTTATTGACGCCAGAGACCATTGATCTCTGAGTAGAGTGACCATGTTCGGCTATTAAGCGAAAAAATGATCTTTTATTCCCGCTATCCCCATTGATCGAAATCAAATACGAACCGGTACTCACTTTCACTTTTTTGTTGCCATGTACCAATCGGAAAAGTTACATTGATGGTGGTCATTTGTCCTACTTTTGACATTTCTATAGAGCGTATCGAAAAACTTACTTTCAAGTATGTAAAGATTTTTATATGTTCTGTCATAATATTTTACACGGCAAATTAGTCAATTGCAGATAAAAAAGTAAATCACCTATCATCGGTAAAAGCAGTAACTTTGCCCTTAAACCTGTGCGAAAGAAGAGCTCTAGTATGTCGAGAATACTCATAAGAAGGTGATGATTCACTGACTTTTTAATATCGAGTAAACAAATCCAAGTTGTTTCGTTGAGTTCTTATTATACATTTAGTATATTTTCCTGCTTATTTAGTTCTGTCATCCAAGGCGTTGTAAATTTTCATTTCTTTTCGTGAAATATGAAATTGCTATTTCATAAGTCATTATCCTAAAGCTCGAAATTTAGTTTAATAATTCTTTTTAGTATAGTGTCGAATTCTTGTAACACTGCTGTATAAATGAAATTTTATTTCTTTATGGTTCGTTTAATTAAAACCGGAAAGTGATCAGAAGGTGCAATATGAAATTGAAAATTATTAAAACTAGATCGAGATTTTTCCATTCGGATATTATTTATTATTATTATTCATCAACATCTAAATGATAATGAGACGAAATGCTTTTGCAAGTTATATTATGAGGATGATGAAGTTATATATAGAGGATTGGTACTATTTTTTTTTCTTTTTAATATTAATATTATTCTTTCCAGTTTTTAAATATTTTTTATGTCATTTGGCTTTTTCAATAAAGACTTTTAAGAATAAGTGAGACAATATCTAAAATATATGAATATGTCGCTATAATGTTGGATACATTATACCTTTTGCAATCGCGTTGTAATATTCAAATTGGGTGCAATCTACTGCTGATCACTGGTGACCAGAAATGGCTGCTTATTTCGTAAAAAAAAACATTATTTTATGCGTGTCTATCATAACAAAACATACTTCAACGTTTTGAAAAACATGAATTTCTTATAAGAAATCCAACTAAACTTATTATTTATAGTTTTCTTGATTGTAATGCAGTCTTCCTAGCTCCTCTTTTAAGATAAACCATTCTGTTTATGAATATGTGTTTATAGGTGATATTAATTATTATTTTCTGATAAGGATTTAGAATAAATGATCTGGAGATCATCTGGAGCCTGCTGACTTTAAAAAAAACGTATAATCTCTTACTCGTAATTTGTATTTATTCATTCACTATCTTGTTCAACCTTAATTACAGTCTGCGGGGTTGAGCAATGTGTTGGCAAAAAAACTGGTTTTACACATTGCTTTGCCAGCAATGCTACAAAAATACATATCTTTCTCTTAATCTGTGTATTCAAAATTTTTGTTTTTATTGCGCAGATTTCAAAGTACCTTGTTGAGATATTTGAATGCATGACGTGTGATATTTGAAATCATACTCTATAAATGCAATTTCAATAAACTACTAATTAATATAAGATAGAAGTTTTCTCTTCGGATATATGATAGTTGAATAACGTATATTCAAATTATAGATACTTTGATTCATATCAATCACATACAATTTTCTTAAATATTAAGTGAAATGGTGATTTACAGGAATGTGTCAGTGTAGTTTCGATTAAATTAATCCATCTGGTTTTGTTGCAGTATCGAGAGCCATTCAATCTTCATACATAAGTCAAAAAAAGAAAACAAAAAGAGGAATATAATTTTATAATAATATCTACAATTTATTTACTAAACTTTATTTTGTGCTTCTTAATTTATGATTTTTTACCTTTTATTTGTTTTTGCTACATCGAAACATATTATGTGATTTTTGTTTTGTTTTTAATGCATTTTTATTCTTTTTAATCCATTTTCTTAGTTTCAAGACAAACATACCTAAATCTAGCGTACTAATATAATCTACTGATCTTAATTCCAACTTACTGACTCTTCCCGAGTACTCTAAGCTAATCTATGGTATTTTCTTTGTGCTTTTCGGGTTCTTACATATTTATTTCAATTAAGTGCTTAAATCTTTATATATTTTTTTTTAATTACTCCAAGAAAATAATAAAAACTTGGATGATTTGTTCTTGTTCTTAACCTAACTAACGTAACTATGTAATCTAATTAAACCTAAACTTTTAACTATATAGAACTAAATAAGTCTAAAACTTAACTCTACTTAACTCTATTAAGCTTAGCTATGCCCGTAAAACTATACGGACGCGTCCACCAGGGCATATGTGTTATTTATATGCTTAACGTATATATCTGATACGCCGTGATGGACCTTTTTTTTGGGTTCTGTTTTTTATTGCTTTTGTTTGATTTTATTTATTTCATTTGTTAATTTTTTTTAAAGTCTTAAAATAACCTAAACCTATGTGAGTTGACCCTAGTGAATCAACTATCCTGACCTTTGCTTTAAGAAGTTAGCGGCATCGAAAGCTGATTCTGGTGTAACCACCAGTAAAAAAAGCCGTTCCTTTGCAGATACTGCTGTGTCGCGGGCAGAAATCGCTCTACTGAACCGTAAGAGCTCCTCGTGGCTGCGAGCGACGTTCGGCGTACGACATGGAAGATGATAGGGCAGCCTTCCATATCTTGTATCAGGCCTATAGTGTCCAAGTAGAGGAAAGCTTCAGGTGGAATGAAGCCGTTAAGATGCACCCGTTCATGGTACATGTCATTAGGGTAGTAAGCCCCAAAGATCAAGCTGTTAGTTGAAGTCATACCTCATGCAGTGTGACTCCGAATCAACTTGATAATAAAATTATCTACCCATATCTATAAGGTAAGCCTCGTTTTACAGGACCTCGTTGGGATAGAATTTCTTGTAATCAGATTCAGGTGTTCGATATAATCGAAGACACTCCCGTAGGCACCGCCTCTCGACCACCCTTATCACGTTGAACCACACAGGACAACCATATACTATGATTGGCCGGATAAGGGCCATGTAGCAGATTACCTTCACCCTGGCGTCGAGTTGACTGCTGTAGAACAGCCCTCTTGCCATAGCGAAAGCATTCTTAGCCCTGGTCAGAGCTGTATCTACATGGATATCACCATACAGATACTGCTCCAACCAGATGACTAGATATCTTACTAGACTTTTCACGGCCAATGGCCGTCCCAGTGGGTCAACTATGCCGATCTTGCGCCAGTTCATTTTCATGACCCTTGAGGCTCTGGACAACGGAGTTCTGAAAAGGATAGTTTCACACTTCTGGTAATTGATTTTCAACTTCCAGTCGTTGCAAAATCGTTGAATCGGATCGAAGTCACTCTGCAACAAATCGTTTATTTCTTCCACCTTCGGACTTGATCTGTACGCGATTAAATCATCGGCAAACGCTATTATGTTAGGCATAGAACCTATAAGATCGCTAGTGAATATAGTGACCAAGATCGGCGAACCCACCGCCCCTTGTTGCAACCCATTTTTTATGTGGAAAACAGTTGTTGAAATTTCGCTGCCATTTTTCACAACGAATTTCCTACCTGTAACCATATCATAGATCGTATATAGCAATGTTTTGTGAAAGCCGAGCCAGACTAACTTGAGGAAAAGACCTTCTAGCCATACGGTGTCAAAAGCTTTTTATATGTCAATCAGGCAGGCTCCTGTGCATTGTTTTGTTTCTATTCCTTAATTAATTGTTTTTTCTCAACCCATTCTTTCAGAGCTCTAATGACTATCTTCTCGAATACCGTACTTATGCACGGAAGAAGACTTATAGAAAGGAGATTCGTCGGGATGGAGGTATCTTTGCCCCGTTTTGGAATTGGCTGTACCACAACTGTTTTCCAATGCGCCGGGTAATATGCATTACTCAGCGCATTGTTGAACAGAGTTGTGTATACGTCCACCGCCTCAGAGGGTAGATGGCGCAGAACAATATTTGGCATCCCATCTATTCCCATTGACTTCTTCTTCTTCACTGAGTTGAGGATACCTTAGAGTTCGTCTTTAGAAATGTTGTTGGAGTTGTTTCCATCATCGGCGACGACATTGTTTGTCAGAAAATCGTCACTGAAGCTGGTGAAACCAGGGTTCTCGGATCGCCATTGACTTATTTCATTTCGCAGGCAGACATGGTTTAGCAAGGCCTGGTTTTCCAGGTCCTGATTTGGATTACGAGTCTCGTTGACCGTATATATTCTCTGGAATACAGCAACAATTGCTCTCACTTTCTCCTGGGGATCCTCGACTACGAAATAGTCGTTGTCAAGCACTGCCCTATTTGGATCGATCCCAACTGTTGTCAGTAGATTAGCGTTATCCATTGTTCTGTTAAGTCGGACACGTTGGATGTCATTATGGTCTTTCCTCCGGAAGATTGTTGGATTGTACAGCCCTAATCTTATTGCTTCAATGCAAGCTTACAGCTAGTTTGTACTTATGTTTGATTAAATGTTGGAGTACTTTTATATGAGACTTCAGAGAGCGGATTTCTGCACTCTGTGGGTTCGTAAACCGTCTGTCCAAGAGTTTAAGTCTTGACAGGAGCCTACTTTTTTGCACGTGAAGTGCATCGATAGTAGCATTCCGATAAATGTCGACATAATCGGTTCGTGCTACCTTCGGGATTGTTTTGTCCATTGTTCGTTTAATGGCTTCGAGCCTGAACTCGATATTGTTCTGCTCCATCTACTCTAAGAGAGCGCTTCCTCTCTCATTCGGAACAGTGTTACCCCAATCACCATGTTTAGCGTTCAAATCTCTGGCTAAAATATAGTAATTTTCTTCCGAATTTAATCGGAGGCTAGAGAAGAGAGCCTCGAGCTCCGAAAGAAAGTTAGGATTTTGAATTTCTGATGCATAGGCAATAATCACAAACAACTTCTTTCCACCTTGGAGAGAGATGCGTGCGACCGCTGCTTCTAGCACACTAAATCTACGTACATCACTGCTATATACTACGTTATGATAAATGTTATTTTTTATCAAGAGAGCGACCCTACCACCTCGAGTGGATTGGGGTCGATCTCTTCTAATTATATGGTAATTTTTGTACCTGAGATTGCGCGTCTGTTTTAGCTTAGTTTCGCTAACCATTAGCACATCAGGATTGTGGGTTTCCAACAAATTAGAGAGCGTTAGTTTTCGTTCGATCCTTATCAGCGAATTTACATTCGCCGCTAGGATCTTAAGGGTTCTTCCCTCGCGTGAGCCCATTATATCTGTGCGCGTTGGTTCGCAGGCAGCTGAGAGAAAAGGAAATCTACTCTAGCCGTCTGCGTTAAGAAATTGGTCTGTAGTTCGACCATCTGTTTCTGCAAGGCAATCATCTGCGCTTGCATTGACTGGATGGAGGACATAACATCCCTTATAGAGGGCTCTACCTCAGGTTGCCTTGCCATAGAAGGTGGGGCAACCTTTGTCACTGTCCGTTGTGCCAGTTGTCTGCCTGACACCATTTGGGCGTAGGAGATACCAGGCGTAACAGAAGTAGCTAAAGTGCGGGCTACTGGCCTGGCTTCTACTTCTTTTTTGTTTCTTACCTCCTTTACTCTCTGACGGAGCTATTTAATTCGTAGACACTCTAAATAAGTTGAAGGATGTCCATTTCCTCCGCAGAGTACACATTTGAGGAACGCCTTATCCTCGACTTCTTCGGCCCCTAAAGGGCATTCCCCTTTGTTGTGGCTGAAGGTGCATCGTGCGCAGCGGAACTCCATATTGCAGTTCTCCGCGACGTGCCCCAGCCTTCTGCATCTCGCACATTGGAGTACGAGGTCAGACTTGTTTAATTTTTTCCACTTCACACTCAGACCGCCTACGAAACGAATTTTTCGTAGGCTGTCAATTTTGGTGCTATGGGTTACCTGTACTAAGAAGAAGGGGAGTGCCTTCTTCTCCGCTCTCGCTGCCGCAGTGATAAAGGGCTTGACCCCTACAAGCTGGACCTCGTCGCTCTCAACATGGCGCAGCTTGTCGAGGAGGACCTTCGGGTCAGTTGAGGGATTTTTGCCTTTGAGGAGCAAGGGGTGTGGTTTTTCTACTCTTGGGGTATATGTATAGAAATCAGCGTTCGATGCCGCTAACTTCTCTTTGAAAAATCTAAAGCCGTCCATTGTGAGGCAGTGGACGGTACGAGTTGTTGTTGTTTTATATTTTATACAAAAAGTCTTATTGTCTAGGGGCAACTCACATAATGTCTGCAGCTCGTCGGTACCCATGACAAGGACATGGATAGGTGGCCAGTGTACTTTGGGCTTCTGCCGCTGTTGCTGTAGCTCCTGTTGCTCTTGATGTTGTTGTGGCTGATGCTGTTCATGTTGCTTTTGTTGTTTCCGCTGTGGTCGCTGATGTTTCTGCAACTGTGGCTGCTGTTGTTTTTGCTGGAGTGTTTGCTGGTGTTTCTGTTGCTGCTGCTTTACCGGGAGTTGAGGTTGGTGTGTCTTCTGTTTCTGCTATTGCTATCGTCGCGTCTGTTTTTGTTGCTGCAGCTTGTGAGCTGTCTGCAGATGTTGCCTGCCTTTGATGTAGAAGGCAGCGAATCTTGAGGTTTTTGCAGGTTTTCCTTCTCCTGTTTCTTTTGATGCAGCTTAAGAATTTCGCTTTGCTCCTCTTTTTCTTTTACTGCTTTCTCAGCAGCCTTTCTAGCTGTAGCCTGCTCATAGAGAAACTTGATGTGAGCGTTTAGTTTTGCTCTTTCCTCATCAAGTCTCATTAGCTTTGTTTCCTTCTCCTTGATTTCCTCCTCTTCATCGTCAGCGTCCGACGTTGCGAGTACATTGAAGGAGTTCTCGCTCCCTTTGTAGGAGAAACGGCATTCGTTGCCCTCTGATTCACATTGGAGGGCATCAATGTTTCTTTGGCGGTGTTTTCTTGGCCGCCACTGTCCCGCCTTTGTTAGGTGCGACCACCGCTTCGTCCGACGTCATTGTTGTCGTCCGACGCTTGTTTTGAACGTGCTGCAGCTGCAGTCTTTTCCTCCTCTTCTTCACTTCTGTATTTTGGCTGGTGGGACTAGCCACACGGATACTACCGTCACTTGTAAGATGGTCTGACGCCCCAGCCGCCGGTGTCTTCAAATCACCCGATTTATCCGATTTGCTGAGCTCGGGTTGCTCTTCACTCTCCATGTTTGCACTCACACTTAGTGTCTTTGTTAATTAAAAAAAGAAAATAAATGAATTTTTTTTCCCCCCAGGGATTCGAACCCGGGTTTACCAGTCACTACGCTGGTGCTCTAGTTTAGTTTAAAATGAATTTTTTATTTTTCAGTTAATTTTCTTAAATGTAGACAAAATACTTAACTAGTTTATTATTTATTTAAAACTTACAAATCTATCTTACTGGCCCCAGACGGGCACTCTAAGTTTATCTGTTTTTTAATTTTTATTGCTTTTCAGTTTCTTGCTATTATTATGTTGTACTTAATACTAAGACGCTAATGCTCTGCCACCCGAGCTACCGACTTGATTTAAATTTGATGTCTTTTCTTACCTTAACAACACACTATATTTATTTATCGCAGAAGTCGAAACACAAGCGTACTCCGCGGCGGTCTGTGACTGTTCCCTCACGAGTAGAAGGGACCTTCAGTTTTTTGCCGACTCCGATCGGAGAAGTTTAAGAAGCTTTCTTAGAGTGATTTAACTCTTTGAGCGTTGTCAGGAGCTCGAAAGAGATGGTGCCGTGAAAAATTCGAGGCGGTCGGCCGGGAATCGAACCTAGACCCTTCGGCGTATGAGCGCCGCACAATACCCACTACGCCACGGCGGCCTTAATAAAAAAAATAATACCTCAAAGACTACTGTCTTAGTCATTTTTTCTCAATAAAATATATATACGTTTTCTAGAGTACGTTAACAAAAGATAGTTCATCTAGGTTGTTGTAGGAGTATTGTAGGCAATTGTAATCAACAATAGCTCTGATGAAGTCATTGTATGGGTCGCGGTATTGGCATGAGAGCCTTTGCCTCTATGTCTTCGTTATCCTACGCAGCCAATCGATTCAATCAAATAACGCATATTTTGAAACCCATAAGAATTTATTTTCAGGTATAACTTGCTTTATTTAAGTTACTTGCTTTTCTTAATTTCTAAACCGTATATAAAATGTTTCATAAACTAACCTACTCGGATCTGGCAATAAACTCTATTCGTAAAAGATCGGTGAGATAAACAACACGATAAATCTCGATTTAAATGTAGTGTAGCTCTTAAACTTACGTTTTTCATTATAAGCACAGATACTGACCTGCTAGCTTATAATGCTTACGTTTTTTTAACGATGCAGTTATTTTGTTAAGACTATACAACTGAAGGATTTTGTCACACAATACAGCAAAGAGAATCTAGTATGCGATGTAAAGAAGGCTGGTCCCTCCATAATTGGCGCAGTCAAATGGGTATTCTCTCTTGTGGACTGAGCAAACGACGCTGAGATTGCACTTATCAGACAGGCTTTCCTTCAACCATACCTTACAGTGCATGGTGCATGCAACCAACTAGGTCATCTCCAGTTGCGTTGAGTAGTTCTGCGGGCAGTTTGTTCCAGCAGCTTTGTTCGACTTCAGCTTTGATATTGCTATCTGTACTTCATCTAAGTCAGGGGGTCAGAGTTCCTGTCTATCATTGTCCAAATTGAGTGGAACATTCTGCCTAACAGCGGAATTTGGGCCGTCATCGCCATTAGGGAGTCCACATATATGATTTTTTCAGATTCTCAGCACAGACTGCGACTCTACCACGAGTTGTCCATTGTTATCCCGGTAGGCTTCGCTCCAAACTTTATATCCCCGGGATAGCTGTTTTACCTTTTTCATTTTTTCGAAAACGTGGTTCTCATGCTATTTCTTTTTTCTTCTAAGAAATCGGTTCTTTTCCATCTCCTCTGTTCGTAGAGCTCACGAACAGCCCTCATTGTTTGATGCAGCGTTGCCTTATACTCATCTTCTTTGGCTGCATCCACTTGCCTGTACTCGTCATCAAACCAGTGATGCTCTCTGGGTGGTGACGTGGAGTCCGGCACAACAGTGGCAGCTTATTTGATTGCTTCTTTAACACGTTTCCAGTTTCAGTTTTCTTATGTGGTAAGTCCAGGCAGCATTAAGCTCTGAGCGAATTGCATGGAGGCCCGGTCGGGAAAGTTCCCAGCGATCATTTGCGATTGTAGCTTTCCGACATCAAACCGTTTTGGCCTATCTCGACTCAGTTGATCTCTCGATATCCTTGTTCCTACCCTGGCTACAACAAGATGATGATCCGAGTCGATGTTTGCACCTCGGGAGGTTCGGGCATCCAGAATATTGGAGGAGTGTCTGAAGTCGATCTCCAGGTTCCTTTGAGAATGTTCCGGTGTGGGAATCGCTAGCCGCAGAGAGGTTCCGCCCCAAGGCAAAGTCAGCCTGAGTCCGTTTCCGGATGTGTTGTTTTCTTTTTCCAACTGAGCGTTGAAGTTTTCTAGAACGATCTTGGTATCGTATCTGGGACATCGATCGTATGCAAATAACAAATCCACATCCGAATAAGCGTTCTCTATCTCTCTGTGGCAATCACTGAAGTAGATGTCGCAGTTTTTCATCGTTTTTTTGCCGGGTCCATCTCATCGCAATACTTGGATGGCGGTGTTGTCTGCTTTTTAACAGTCCATGGCCTTTCTGGCACACAACCGCCAGACTGGTAGGCCAGGCCCATTATTTAAACCTCGAGCAGAATGGTTCGCTGCATACGTTGGTTCACCACACATCCAGGGAGGCATGTGGTGAATCAATGGCTATCCAGGGGCTCCGCGAGAAGACTGTATTTCAACTTGACCTGAGCACTAACGAGGATAGTCTTGGCCCCTCGCCTTGTTAAGCGCGATCAACAACCTTACATCGTGTGAACAGGCCCATGCTCCCACAGAAAAAAGAAATACTTAAACTAGCTTTTATTATTTTCCCGTGAAGTGGAAGATAATAGGGCAGCCATCCTTGTCCTGTAATAAGGAAAAACTTCAGGAGGAATAAGACCGTTAAGAATTACTCTCTCATGGTACATTACGTTAGAGTATTAAGCCCCAAAGATCAGACTGTTGGCTGATGTGATGGCTCAGCAATGTGACTTAATAATGAAATTATCTTTCCTTATAAGATTTGCTTTGTACAGAGCCTCGTTGTAGTAGAATTTCTCGTACGAAGGTTTCCTTTTATATTTCGGGATTGGGCAGCCCTAGTGTCGCAATATGGCAACTGCCAGCTCTATCGTAAAGTTTGACATTTTTGAAGTTACACGTGCTCAGAACGTTTTGACATACTAGCTATTTGTGTTGTTTACAGTAACTTAAAAGATTCATTCATTCATTCGATATTGCAAGATCGTCATCGTCAGGCATTAGTGGGACCAGCATACATTCAATATTGCATGAACATTTGAACGTGAAAAAAATTTGTTCGCGTTGGATCCCACACTGAAGAAGCGGTTGATGCGATCAGAATGCATGTTTTGGAGTTACCTCAATCAGAGTGGCAAAAGTGCTTCAACAATTGGTTCAAACGCATGCAAAAGTATATAAATCTTAATGGGGAATATTTTGAAAAACAATAAAGCTATTTTCGATGACTAATATTTGTTTTTGTTCTCTAATCCCGAAATATAAAACGGAACCCTCGTACCTTCACACTTTTTCCAAGTTGACTGCTGTAAAAAGGGCCTTTTGCCATAGCGAAAGCATTGATGGTCCTTCTGAGAGATGTGTCTGCATGAACACCACCATATAGATACTTATCCAATCTGATGCCTAGATATCTTACTACATTTTGACGGTCAATGGCAGTCACAGTGGGTCAAATATGTATAAATACATAAAATATGACGAACGAATACATATAGATATGACGAACTTGCTTCAGTTCATTTTCGTGTCTCATGAGGCCCTGAACAACAGTTTTCTGAAGATGATAGTTTCACGCTGCTGGTAATTGATTTTCAACTTCCAGTTTTCGCTAAATCGTTCACTTTCATAGAAGTCACTCTACAACAAACCGTTTATTTCTTCTGCCTTCGAACCTGATCTGTACGCGGTAAGGTCATTGGCAAACGCTATAATGTTAGGCATAGAACCTATAAGATGGTCAGCAATATTGAGAACGAAATTGGCGAACCCACCGCCCCTTGTTGCAACCCATTTTTTATATGGAACGCAGTTGTGGAAATTTCGTTGCCATTTTTCACAATGAACTTCCTACCTGTAACCATGTCATAGATCATATACAGCAATGTTTTATGAACGCCGAGCCTGACTAACTTGAGGAGAAGACCTTCTAGCCATACGGTATCGAATGCTTTTTCCATGTCAATCAGGCAGGTTCCTGTGTACTGCGTTTTGTTTCTGTTCTCCATGTCGTGGTTCGGGCTACGAGTCTTGTTGGAAAACAGCACCAAGTTGGTTCAGGTCCTTCTCCACTTGTGTGCGCCACTTTAGTCTAGGTCGTCCTCTGTTGCGTTGTCAAAATGGCTCGGATTCAAAGACTTTTCGGGCCGGAGCATTGGTGCGCATACGCTCTACATGGCCTAGCCATCTTAAGCGTTGTATCCGTAGATGCTTAACCAGGCGCATATCGCTGTACAGCCCATAGAGTTCGTCGTAAAATCTTTTCCTCCAGATGCCATCAACGCAAACAGGACCAAAAATCGCACGCAAAACTTTTCTCTCGAAAAGACTTCTGCGCCATATCGTAGGACGGGGATGATCAAGCTGTTATATAAAACGAACTTAGTCCTTCGAGAGAGGGTTTTATTACTCAATTGCCTCTTGAGCCCAAAGAAACAGCGGTTGGCAAGAGTGATCTTGCGTTTGATTTCGGTACTGATGTTGTTGTCCCTGTTTACCGCGGAGCCGAGGTAGACGAAGTCCTTGACTACCTCGAAGTTTCTGCTGCCTAGTGTGACGCTCCGTCCGAGACGTCGATGTTGTGTGTCCTTCCTTGATGAGGGCATGTACTTCGTTTTGCCCTCATATACCGCAAGACCCATTTTAGCCGCTTCCGCTTCAATGCCAGCAAATGCCTCATTGACGGCTCGCTGTGTTCGTCCAATGTTCGCCCAACCAGGTCATCTCCAGCTGCTTTAAATAGTTCTGCGGACAGTCCGTCCGCTCCAGAAGCTTTGTTCGACTTTAGCCTGGGTATTGCTATCTTCACCTCGTCTAAGTCGGGGGGACAGAATGCTTGTCTATCATCGTCCACATTGAGTGGAACATTCTGCCTAACAGCGGGATTTGGGTCGTCATCGCCGTTTAGAAGTCTGCAGAAATGATCCTTCCAGATTCTCAGCACAGACTGCGACTCTACTACTAGTTGTCCATTTTGGTCCCGGCAGGCCTTGGTCCGAACCTTGTGTCCTCCGGCTAGCTGTTTTACCTTTCGGTAAAACATTCGGACTTCATTTCTGCCAAAGCACCTTTCCATTTCCTCGACCGCGCGCTTCTCATGCTCCTTCTTCTTCCTTCTGAGAAGCCGCTGCTCTTCCCTTCTTATCTGTTCGTAGAGTTCACGAACAGCCCTCGTTGTTCGATGCAGCGTCGCCTTATAGGCGTCTTGTTTAGCTGCGTGCGCTTGCCTGCACTCGTCGTCAAACCATGGGTTCCTTCTGGGTGGTGACGTGAAACCCAGCACATCAGTGGCAGCATCTTTGATGGCTTCTTGACAACGTTTCCATTCTTCTTCTATGCTTAGTGCAGGAAGCGTCGAACTCTGAGCGAGTTTTCGGGAGACTCGGTCGGCAAAGTTCCCAGCAATCAGCTGCGATTGTAGCTTTTCGACATCAAACCGTTTTGGCCTTTCTCGACTCCGTTGCTCTCTCGAAATCCGGGTTCTTACCTTGGCTACAACAAGGTGATGATCCGAGTCAATGTTTGCACCTCGGAATGTTCGGACATCGAGAATACGACATGATCAATCTGGTTGACGGTTGATTGATCAGGAGATCGCCAGGTTCCTTTGTGAATGTCCAGTTGTGGAAACCGCGTGCTAGCCACAGAGAGGTTTCGCCCCGAGGCGAAGTCCAACAGCCTGAGTCCGTTTCCGGATGTATTGTCGTGCAGGCTGTGTTTACCGATGACTCCAGCAAAGATGTCCTCCTTTCCCAGCTGAGCGTTGAAATCTCCTAGAACGATCTTGGTGTCATAGCTGGGGCATCGATCGTATGTTCTTTCTAGGAGATCATAGAAGTCATCCTTGATGTTGTCATCCTTCTCCTCTGTCGGGGCGTGAGCGCATATTAGGCTGATGTTCCCGAATTTAGCCTTGATGCGGATTGTCATGAGGCGTTCGCTGACTAGGTCGTAGCTCAAGACTTTTTACCTAAGTCTGCCTCGAACAACAAATCCGCATCCGAATAAGCGCTGCCTTCTCTCTCTATAGCAATTGCTGTAGTAGATATCGCAGTTCTTCATCGCTTTTATGCCAGGCCCATCCAATCGCACTTCCTGGATGGCGGTTATGTCAGCTTTGTAGCTGTCAAGGGCCTCCGCAAGTTGTTCGGCTGCACGTGGCCTGTTAAGGGATCTCACGTTCCACGTGCAAAACCGAAAATCTTTGTCCTCAAAACGATTGCTGGGGTCGTCAACAGTTGATCCTTCATTATCCAAGGCATGGTGTTGCTTCTGAACTAATGATTTTTACGTGGTGAGAAAGTTACACTCACGCACAACCCACAGACTGGTAGGTCAGGCCCATTATTTAAATCCTCGGGCAGAGGAGATTTAAATAATAGTCATTATAGCTTCTTTAAGAGCTATAATGACTATTTTCTTAAATCTATCTTATGCAAAAAAGAAGACTTATAGACCGGAGATTCGACGGGAAGGAGGTGTCGTTCTTCTCTTCGTTTGTTAGGTTTCTGTTCGTAGGAGGATTGGTAGTGACCAGAGCTTAATTGATATTATAAAGATTAGTTTGGACCTATTGCTCCAGCTCTTCCAGCTTATTCGGAATCTTTATTATCGCGGCGAGACCACGGTGATCACTGTCTTACTCGATCGTAGTTTAACAGTTCCACGTATGTCGCTCCACTTTAAGTATCGTAAGTCGTCTATTGATTAGCATAACATTCACATTGGTCCTGAACAGTGTAACTCCATTCCCGGTGCTTGACGTTTAAATATCAGGTTAATCTAAAGAAGTTTTCCTGCTAGTTTATGTCGAGGCTGGTGTAATGAGCGCCAAGCTCCGAATAAAAGTTAAGGTTTTGAGCTTCTGATGCGTAAGCAGCTGTCAAAAACAACTTCTTCCAACCGTGGAGAGAAATGCGTGCGGTGGCTGCTTCTATCTTACCAGACCTTCTAACTTCATAGCTATATATGACTTTGTGACTTATGTTCTTTTTAATCAGAAGTGCAAACCCGTAACCGTGGATTGGCGTCGGTCTCTTCTTATAGTATGGTAATTTTTGTATCTGAGATTGCGCGTCTAGTTTAGCATAGTGTCGCTAGCCATCAGCACGTCAAGATTGTGGGCTTGCAACATATTAGAGAGCGTTCGTTTTTGTTCAATCCTTATCAGCGGGTATGTCAAAATAGAAACCAGCTTACGGGATATCACTGTTGCAAACTGTACAATACTATTGCCACGAAAAAGACAGGTGTTAACAGATACGTGTTTCCCTGGTCATTAAAAAGACTGTTTCTCTCAGTAGTCTCTTTGAGTTGAGTAATGTGTTCACTTTGTGCTGCGATAAGTTTGGAGAGAAAATGTCCTTGGTTCTCCTGCCTAAACAGATTATACATGGTTTTTAACCACATTATTTGCATTCTCTAGAAAGGTACTGCTTTTACGAATGCCTGGGCTGTAGATAATTTAATCATAGACGTTTGCTCTGACTGCAGTCACTAAAGCCGCTGATGTTGAAAGATTCAATGAGGTCACTGGCAATGAATGCACTTTCCTTTTTCCTTTCCATTTTGACTGATAAGGTTGACATACGTCCGGTGCTATTAACGTAATGACTGACTGTGAGCTCATTTCTTATTTACTTTTGTCTTCAGGGCAATCTTGACTACTGAACATATGTTTCGAATGCATCGTTAAATGTCAACCAATTTAACAAACAGGATCCAATTTAAGGTCCGGAGATCGAAGTAGAGGATGTATTTGAAGAAAGAGATGCTTAGCTTCCGCCGCCTGCTGTCAATCTGGCTTTCAGAGTCACACATGTCTCACCGCACCGCTCCTCCACTTGGGAACAAAGCTGCCATGAGTCTCTAGCTGAACGGCTTTCGCCTTTCATACCATGATTTTTATCGAATTGTATTAAAACTGACTTTTACAAATTAATTTAAATTCAAAACTCACTGATCAGATGCGTGTGCTATACCTCATAAACCAAAAACAATGAGAGAGAGAGAGAGAGAGAGAGAGAGAGAGAGAGGAGAACAATTTGACATCAAGTGTGTCTTTTTTTTTTTTGTTTCGATCCCACCAGTTAAACTGGGCGATTGAATCATTACTATACTGATAATATTGATAACATCGGTTTCAACCTTTAACGTATTAGTTAAATTGTTCTTCATCAGTGTTAACTTGGAAAATAACCTTTCTACAGAGGCACTACTGTGAGCAAGTACTAAACCTTTTTATTTCATTTAACTTTCTATGTTTCGTTCTTATAAAATACTTAAGCTCATTTATTTAAGAAATTAAAATTTTTACACAAGTTTACCATATAGTTGCTGGATAAAAAAAATACAACATTTTAGCGGTGATTGTGGTTTCATCTTTGATTTGGTTGCGTTCACACGATCAAATGTATACTGAGTTTATTCAGTGAAGTGGAGTGCATTTATTAGAATGTTCCTGGGTTTGATTCCCGGCTGAACACCTGGAATTTTTCAGGGCACCACTTCTTTCGAGCTACTGACAACACTCAAAGAGTGTAACTATCTAGAAAGATTCTCAAACTTCGCCGTTCGGAGTCGGAAAAAAAAACTGTAGATGCCTTCTACTCGTGGACTGCCGCGCCATACAAGTATGATTATTAAATAGGGTTAAGAAATCAAGATATTTAGGGTACAAATAATAATAATGTAAGAATCGTATCTCTACCTTTTAATTCAAGTGGACTCTTTAAGCCTTAATTTCCGCACTTGGTGCTTCACTAATAATAATGTTTCCCTTAAATAAAAACAAATTCATGCTTTTATATAATTTTATGAGGTATTTTTTTCTTTGTTAATAAAGGCACTAATCCAATTTATATCAGTGATGGAATGGGATCTAAGCCAGGCGCAATATCTTGCTATGTTACGTGTTATATTTTTTGACAAATTTGAAGAAATTATTGATCGTCTGTTAGTTAGGTAGTAAAAAATTAGAAATGTGTCCATTATATAATCACTATAAGCTCGGCACAGAGAGGTTTATTCATGGTCTTGGGAATTAATTGAAGCACAAAAGATCAGTAACAAATCAACAGTAGATGTATATAAATGAGTCTCAAGATCTGCTAAAAATAATTTGCCTATTTAAGAGTCTGTTCGCTTCCTTGTGCGACGCATGTCTCTACAACAAAGTCATAAGCCGCAATAGTTCTTAAAAAAGATCTGGCACAAGATATATACATTTCAAAAATACGACTGTCGATTTTGGAGAAAGACAAGAAAAGTAAGGAAAGGCTTTATAGCTTAATGCATACAGATATTTGCACTTTCAAGTTAGATGGCAGAGAATATTTGAGTCCGATTTCATCGTTTTTAATTTCTTAAAAACCAAAAAAATTATGCTTTTGCCACTTTTCGCTTCTTTTGATTCATGTCATTTGACGTTCTAGGCTTGACTGTATTAAATAATTTATTAAGTATAAATCATCATCTTAAATTTGAAAAGTGTTTGTTTTGAGTGATATTGATTTATGGTTTCACCGAAGAGAAGTTGGATTTCTCTGAAAACACTCCCTTAGGTCCATTGTTCAGTAAGACAAATTCTTCTTCTTCTTGTGGCGCTACAGTCCGGGGTGGACCTGAACCTTAATCAACATGCCTCTCCTGTCAGCACGGTCTTTCGCCAGCTGCCTCCAGTTGTGCACTTCAAGTAGGTTGAGGTCCTTCTCAGCTTGTGTACGCACCCTAATTTTAGCCCTACGTCTGTTTGATTTCGGTACTGATATTGTTATTCCTATTTACAGCGGAGTCAAGGTAGACGAAGTTGTTAACGAAGTTTTTTGGCCTTTAGCATTTATAAATAAATTTACCCCTCTTTATTACGGTTTTAGACGCTCACACAATACGGCAGAAAGGGCCTTGTAGGCGATGTTGAGGTACCTGTGCCCTCGATAGTTGCCGCAGTATAAGGATGCCCTTTCTTGTGAACCGGACAAATGAAACTGGGATTCCAATCATCGAACATGCTTTCCTCCGACCATATCTTACAGATGAGCTGGTGCCAGTATCAGTTCGGTTATCATGCCTGTTGCTTGAAATAAAATTAGTTAGAAGTCGTCAAACACAATTTTATTTTCACATGTCCTTACGGCACGTTGAAATTTACCAATTAAAAGACAAGAAATTGAATTCACAGAGGCTAAAATATTATAATTTCTAATCCTTAATTTTTGAATCTACAATGCATTTTCTTCCTTTACTTTAGCTTTGGCTGAAGAAATTTTATTCCAATTATACTATGGAAACATCAAATGGAAATTTTGTCCAATATAATATTAACCTACGTTACTTCAAATTTCTGACTCGGAGTTATCCCGCATCTGTGTTTTTTTTTCGGGTGATAAGACAAACGCTATCAAAAGACGCGGAATAATATAATAGAAATGCTTCTTTGAATTACACTAAACGCCAGTAAGACTGGGTAAAGATTAATTTTAGACCATAAACAAGAACTTAATTTTACTTTTACTACATTTTATATATAAACAATTAGTCAATATGATGTAAAAGTACGGTCGGTCCTTAACAAAGATATATATTATATTATAAAAGATATATATTACCGATCGCCGGTCCAGCCAGACGCTGAGATAAGCAAAAATAAACTTTATGTACAGGTGGATGCAAATTGCACACCTGAGTTCGTCTGTATATTCCAAACAATAAGTAGTGAGAATAAACCTAATTCTGTTACGAAGAATTCCCGTCGTTTTGATTGGTCTAAAATTTTCTTCTTCTTCTTCTTCGGATGGCGTTACAGTCCGGGGTGGACCTGGGCCTCAACCAACATGCCTCTCCAGCTAGCACGATCTCTTACTAGCTGTCTCCAATTGCGCACTCCAAGATGGTTGAGGTCCTTTTCCACTTTTGTGCGCCATCTCAGTCTAGGACGTCCTCTGTTGCGTTGTCCCTGTGGTTCGGATTCGAAAACTCTTCGGGCCGGAGCAGTGCTGTCCATGCGCTCTACATCGCCTAGCCACCTTAAGCATTGTATCCGTAGACGCTTGACTAGGCTCATGCCGCCGTACAGCCCATACAGTTCGTGGTTGAATCTTCTCCTCCAGATGCCATCAACGCAAACAGGACCAAAAATCGCACGCAGAACTTTTCTCTCGAAGAGACCAATGGCTTCCTCATCCGCTTTTAGAAGCGTCCAGGTTTCTGCGCCGTAAAGCAGGACTGGGATGATCAAGGTGTTGTACAAAGTCACTTTGGTCGCTCGGGAGAGGGCTTTATTACTCAATTGCATCTTGAGCCCAAAGAAACAGCGATTGGCAAGAGTGATTCTGCTCTTGATTTCGGTACTGATGTTGTTGTCCCTATTCACCGCGGAGCCGAGATAGACGAAGTCCTTCACTACCTCAAAGTGTCTGCTGCCCATAGTGACGCTCTGTCCCAGACGTCGATGTTCTGCGTCCTTCTTCGATGACAGCATATACTTCGTTTTGCCCTCGTTTACCACCCGCCCCACTTTAGCCGCTTCCGCTTCAATGCTAGCAAACAACTCATTGACGGCTCGCTGAGTTCGGCCGATCACGTCAATGTCATCCGCATAAGCTAGCAATTGAACGGACTTGTGGAAGATCGTGCCTCTGGTGTTGACGTGTGAGTTCCGCACGATCCCCTCAAGGATGATGTTAAAGAAGTCGCATGACAGCGCGTCGCCTTGTCTAAAACCTTTTTTGACATCGAAGGTCTCGGTGAGTTCGCTACCGACCTTGACGGAGCAGCGAGAGTTCTCCATCGTCATCCTACACAATCTGACGAGTTTGGTAGGGATGCCAAAACTAGACATGGCACTGTATAGCTCGTCTCTATGCACGCTGTCATACGCGGCCTTGAAATCGACAAATAGATGGTGGGTGTCGATTTGTACTTCTTGGGTCTTTTCCAGGATCTGCCGTGATGTGAAGATCTGGTCGATTGTGGACTTCCCTGGCCTGAAACCACACTGATAAGGACCTATCAGGTTGTTGACGAACGGTTTCAGGCGCTCACACAGTACGGCAGAGAAAATCTTATATGCAATGTTAAGAAGACTGATCCCTCTGTAGTTGGCGCAGTCGCAGGGGTCTCCTTTCTTGTGGACCGGACAAACGATGCTGAGATTTCACCCGTCGGGCATGCTTTCCTCCGACCATTTCTCACAGATGAGCTGGTGCATGCACCCAACCAGCTCATCCCCAGCCGCTTTGAACAGCTCTGCGGATAGTCCGTCCGCGCCAGCAGCTTTGTTCGATTTCAGTCTCGATATTGCTATCTTGACCTCGTCGAAGTCGGGGGGACGGAATTCTTGTCCATCGTCGTCCAAATTGAGTGGGACATTCTGCCTAACAGCGGAATTTGCGACGTCATCGCCGTTTAGGAGTCTGCAGAAATGATTCCAGATTCTCAGCACCGACTGCGACTCTACCACTAGTTGTCCATTTTGATCCCGGCAGGCTTCTGTCCGAGCCTTATAACCACCGGATAACTGTTTTATCTTGTGGTAAAAATTTCGGACATCATTCCTACCATAGCACCTCTCCATTTCCTCGACCGCGCGCTTCTCGTGCTCTTTCTTTTTTCTTCTGAGAAGCCGGTTCTCTTCCCTTCTTCTCTGTTCGTAGAGCTCACAAACAGCTCTCGTCGTTCGATGCAGCGTTGCCTTGTACGCTTCTTGTTTGGCTGCATGCGCCTGCCTACACTCGTCGTCAAACCATGGGTTCCTCTTAGGTGGTGGAGTAAAACCCATCACATCAGTGGCGGCCTCTTTAATGGCTTCTTGACAACGTTTCCACTTGTCTTCTATTGTTTGTGCAGGCAGCGTCGAACTTTGAGATAGTTTCAGGGAGAATCGATCGGCAAAGCCTCTAGCGATAGGTTGCGATTGTAGCTTTCCGACATCAAACCGTCTTGGCTTGTCTCGACTCCGTTGCTCTCTCGATATCCGGGTTCTTACCTTGGCTACAACAAGGTGATGATCCGAGTCGATGTTTGCACCTCGGAAGGTTCGGATATCGAGAATATTGGAGGAGTGTCTGACGTCGATCGCAACGTTATCAATCTGGTTGACGGTTGATTGATCAGGTGATCGCCAGGTACCTTTATGAATGTTGAGGTGTGGGAACCGCGTGCTGACACAGAGAGATTTCGCCCCGAGGCGAAGTCAACTAGCCTGAGTCCGTTTCCGGAGGTGTTGGCGTGCAGGCTGTGTCTTCCGATGACTTTAGCAAAGACTTCTTCTCTTCCCAGCTGAGCGTTGAAATCTCCTAGAACTATATTGGTGTCGTAGCTGGGGCATCGATCATATGTCCTTTCTAGGAGGTGATAGAAGTCCTCTTTACTGCTGTCATCTTTTTCCTCTGTCGGGGCGTGGGCGCATATGAATCTTATATTCCCGAATTTAGCCTTGATGCGGATTGTTATGAGGCGTTCGCTTATGTATTGGAAGCTTAAGACTTTTTGCCTAAGTCTGCCTCGAACAACAAAACCGCATCCAAATAAGCGTTACCCTCTCTCCCTGTAGCAGTCGCCGTGGTATATGTCGCAGTTTCTCACTCTTCTCTTGCCCGGCCCATCCCACCGCATTTCCTGAATTGCGGTAATGTCTGCTTTATAGCAGTCCAGGGCCTCCGCAAGTTCATCGGCTGCACGTGGTCTGTTTAGGGACCTCACATTCCACGTGCATATCCGTAGAGCATTATCCTTTTTTCGTTTGAGTTAGTCGTCAACAGTGAATCCATCCATATCCGAAGCATTCGGTTGTTTCGTAACTGTTTATTTTTAATGTGGCCGGGCAGTTACCCCGACGCACACCCCCAACCTGGAGGACCAGGCCCTTTTTTATACCTCTTGGGCGGAGGTCGCACTTATAGGTTTAGCAGGTTGAGTTCGGGTGAACAACGACCAGTACCCGATGACTACCAACGTGGAGGTAGAATAAGCACAATTGGTGTGTGGAAGACAGTTACAGCAGCTGGGCATCGCCAGATTGATACCAATCAGTGCCTACCCTGTTCCCACATCACCCAGCCATCAAAATCTTCTGCTCACAAATTATTCGGTTGTTTGTGTTTTTCGTCAACGGAGAAGTAATCGAGTGTAGCACTGTAAATTTTTAAACTACGCTCATGTGTAAATTTTTTTTTTGGTGGCAGCGGTGGGATACGCTTAAGATCAAACACAGTTAACATATACTAGTGAATTGTGAAATGTGCGGATAATTGCAGTCAGCCTAGAGGTAGCCAGCCAGCCTAGCGGAAGCCAGCAAGCCTAGAGGAAGCCAGCTAGCTTAGAGGAACCCGATCAACATTAAAGAAGAAGATGCCAGGAACAGTAGTGATACTTCTATTGCATGTTATGTTTGAAAACATTATTTATTACATTTAATTAGAACAATCTTGTAAAAGAGAATCATCTAATATCCTAAGTAGATGTACAAAACTAAATATTCTTCAGGGGAAATAGAATTCAGAAGTCTTGAGTGGATTCGGCAGAACGAAGGGAAATATACAATACATTCGAGATTGATCAGTTGGAAACAGTTGATGTGTAGCAGTGGAAGTGATAGTGACGATAATAGTGTAACAGAGCAAGCAGAAGTTGAAATGTCGGAAACTCCAATTAGTGGATTAATCTCTTTCATTCCTACTTTCAACAGTAGCAGTGAAGAAGTTTTTAGTTTTATTGAGGCATGCAACGTACCATGGAATTGGCAACGACAGCTCGGAAAATTGTCCTTTTTAAGTTAATAAAATCCAGAATCAGAGGCAATGCCACAACAGTGTTAATAAACAAAGAAATTAAAGATTGGTAGACACTAAAAAATGAATTAATTAGCATACGTCAAAGGCGCAATGAATCTGTTGCATTGTATACACAGAGAGTTAAAAATCTTGAAAGGAGGTTAATGCAGTCTAAACTGCATGATGTTAAACAGGAACATCAGCAAGAACAAATGGAGTACATTAAGAGTGAGACGTTAACCGTATTCATAAACGGACTATGGTATTAGAGAGATTATCCTCATACGTAGTGACCCAGAAACCGAAAGATATAGCGGAGGCAAGTCGTTTGGCGAAAGAAGAAGAGCAGCGTCTAACTTTATTTAGAACAAATGTTATTAGGGATTATTCCAACAAGAATTTAGCTGGAGTTAATGTAGGAAATCATAAGAAATATGAGGGAATCATAAGAAACAAAAATTAGGAAATTGGCCTGAAGTATTAAAGTGAAGAAATATTTTCAAAGCCTAGAAGTATTTCGAGTTGTGAAACTTAAAAATGCTATAGATTTAAAAGAAGAAATTATCATACCTATACAAGAAGTGAAAGAAGGAATAATAATCTCAGAATGTATAACAAAAAATAAAAATGGAAAATGCTTGATTACCATAATGAATACAACTGACAAAGACTTTGATATAAGTCAGGTTAGACTTTCCTACAAGTCTTTTCCAAGGAAGTTAGAAGAGTTTGAAGTTTAAAGGCAAAGAGAAATTGAAGTGATGGAAACGTGCGAAAAGAGCAAATGAATAAAGAACAATTGGAGGGTATATTCGACATAGTCAGGAAATATAGTGACGTTTTTAGCATCAAAAATGAGAAGTTAACCCACACAAATGCAACAAAGCATTATATCAGGACTAGGGAAGGGTGTTCTCCGGCGTTCGCTAAAACTTATAGGTACACGAGGTACCTGAGGTACATGGTACATGAGGAAGAGGTGCGCAATCAAGTCGACAAATTAAAAAAAGATGGTATAATTAGAGATAGTAATTCACCATGGAGCTCCCCTCTTTGGATCGTTCCAAAGAAGGGGGACGCTAGCGGTATTAAGAAATTGAGGGTGGTCATTGATTATCGTAAGCTTAACGAGCTGACGATAGCCGATAACTACCCCCTTCCGAATATTAATGAAATATTAGATCAGTTAGGGAAAGCGCGATATTTCTCGACACTCGATCTCACCTCTGGATTCCACCAGATACCAGTTGTAGAAAGCGACATCGAAAAAACGACTTTCAGTACTCCATACGGGCACTTCGAGTACACTCGAATGCCCTTCGGGTTAAAGAATGTTCCGGCATGTTTTCAGAGATTAACGAACACAGTGTTGAAAGGGATACAAGGTAGTAAATGTTTTGGTTATGTTGACGATTTGGTACTATATGGGCAAAACCTTGCGGAACATAATGCGAATTTTGTTCAAGTATTTGATCAGATAAGGGCAGCTAATCTGAAACTGCAACCTGATAAATGCGAATTTCTTCGCAAAGAAGTCCAGTATTTGGGCCATCTAATAACTGATCAAGATATGAAACCTGATGCTAGTGAAATAAAAAGCATAACGAAAAGTGCAGCCTCCAGAAAACCAAAATGGTATCAAATCATTCCTAGGAATGGTTGGATATTATCGTAAGTTCATTCAAAACTTAAGTAGAACCGCAGAACCTTTAAGCAAGTTACTAAAAAAGGATGTACTATTTAATTGGGGAAATTAACAACAATAAACATTTGAAAAATTAAAGGAAGCAATTACCAAATTTCTAGTCCTACAATATCCGGACTATAATAGGGAATTTATCATTATAACGGACGCATCAAATAAGGGAATAGGTGCTGTTATTAATCAACAGCATGGGGCAAAAGATTTACCCACTCAATATGCAAGCAGAACATTGAATAATTCCAAAAAAAAACTGTGCTTGGCCATATTGTGGGCCATAAAATAATTTCGACCATACGTATATGGAAGAAAATTTATTGTAAAGACGGATCATAGGCCACTGACTTGGCTCTTTAATGTGAAAGATCTCGGGTCTAGACTGGTCAGATGGAGACTCAAACTTGAAGAGTTTGAGTATGAAATACAGTACAAAAAGGGTTGCGAAAATGTGGTAGCGGACGAGTTGCCTCGAAATACTAGAATGATTCAACAGAAAGAAGTTTCCAAAAATAGAGGAAGTAACAATCAAGAAATAGAGAATTTTGAAGAGGTTGACGAAATAATAGATGAAATGATAAGAAATATCGCGGACGAAAATAGAAAAACAGACAATCAGGAAAATGTAGAAGAGATAAAGAAAATCCCAGAAAATATTAATGGTTCCGATTAAAAACGAATTGAAGTTTTTGACTTAGAAGATAGGACACGAAATAAGTGAGAGAATCATAATGGCCTTTTAGGTGTATATATAGGTGCACATAAAATGTAAATTCTTTTGGAGAAGTGTGCGAAGAGATGTGGAAAATTATGTGAAGAATTGTAAACATTGTCAAAGCATTTGCAAGTGAATGGATTCTAAGTTTTGAACTTCCCAAAATAATATTAACGGATAATGGTGAAGAATTTTGCAATGATTTATTCAATGAATTATGCAAAATTTTTAACATGACACACATAACGACAAGTTTAGCATATCCTCAAGTCAATGGGGCAGTGGAAAGAGTTCACTGCAGGTTAAAAGAATATCTCAAAACCATAGGAAGGGAGATAGGCGATGAAGTCGAGGAACGAAAAAATGCCTTTTGCAAGTTTTAGTTATAATACGACAATACACGGTACAACTGGATACATACCGTTGTATACGGCAACGAGCAAATCAGCCAAGCGAAATGGAAAACTTGAATGAAAAAACAATGCTTGATTATTTTGACCAACTTAGCACCACTCTGGCAGAAATTAATAGTAACGCAAAAGAAAGAATATTAAAATCTAAACACAAATCCAAGATAAGATACGATCAAAACATAGTGAAGCAAGCTGAGTATCAAAGGAGGGATTCAGGGCTTAAAACACTTTTCGGAACAATGGATGACCAGGACACAAGTTATTATGAAAAACTAAGTACACATGTAATTGATGTAGCAAACATAAAAAAACACAGAGAATTAGATCAACGAGATAATCAATCAAATAAATCAAATAAAAAAGGAACAAAGAACAATCGAAGAAGATTGGTTAATACGATCATATCTTAATGAGGTCACAAGTAGAGCCAATTACAAAACAAGCAACAAATTGTATTTTGAAAACTGCAAATCCACGGATAACCTTGAAGATTGTTGCATATATGTCAAAAAAAGAAGCTAAGTTAGATACTAAGATGTAAAATAAAATTAATGTGAGAGATGCCGAAGAATTAAATGAATTGGCCGTAGTCATCCAGAACCAAAAATATTTTTGGGTACACGCTTTGGATCCTATACTTGAGAAAGTAAGAGGACTCTTAGCTGGATCTATCGGAACAATTATGCTCGTATTAATATTTTTCTTGTTCTGGAAGCAAGGATGCAGCAGTGGAGGAAAGGCAACATTTACAATTTTTCATAAATGTTTTAACCGCAACAGTAAGCAACAAAGAAGTGAAACGCCAAGCATAAGAAGCACATCTCCGACCACATCTGAAGCCTTTATCATGCAACGAGTTGAGCCAAGTTTAAGGGTTTAATACCCATAAACTCTAAGGGGGAAGGTGTTAAGATAAACGGCCGCTGTTCCCGCAAGCAGCCGCCGTCCCCACAGGCAGCCGTGAAAAACAAAATATCTAATTACCGATCGCCGCTGCAGCCAGACGCTGAGATAAGCAAAAATTAACTTTAAGTACAGGTGAATGCAAATTGCACACCTGAGTTCGTCTTTATATTCCAAACAAAATGTAGTGAGAATACACCTAATTCTGTTACGAAGAATATTCGTCGTTTTTATTGGTTTTGTGTTTTTCGTCAACGGGGAAGTAATCGACTAAATGCTGACAACGGTAACACTGATTTAAAAATCTCATAATACAATCAGCCGCGTCGGTTATTCGATTAAAAAAAAAAACTATAAACTACGCTCAGGTGTAACAATATACTTCTGCTGATGCCGTTGATCTTTTTGCTTTTCTGAGGAATTAATACTCGCAATCAAAAGAAATGTTGTTACAAACCACATACATGAGATGCAATCACTTCCATACGACTACGCACCTATTTTAATTCTTGTTTCATACAATTTGTTCTGCGCCCACCGCAGCCAGGGGGCAATGCAAAAATGGTGTGGGCAAGTAAATAGCTGGCAGAATATATAATGGATAAATATCTCACACCTTTTCCGATGTTGCTGGCACCAGTGTACAAATATTAACAAGTGACTTGATTATTTGGTTGAGCATTGATTGCTGTCGTTTAAATATATGTGCAGCGCTTGCCTTAACAGTGACTTAGTCGAATTTGAATGAATGCAAGAGGTAGGTAAAGTGAATAGGACATTTCATAGACTTTGTCCCAGTTTAAATGCATTAGAGAATCGCCTTTATGTAAGTAAATTCCGCTTTATGTAATCAACGCTCCAATTAACAATTGGTTGTATCTTTAATTGTGTTACAAATAATCAATTTGAGTACGTTGGTGTACGAAGATTATTTTTGTTCATTTAAGTTACGTTTTAGTTATAATTAGGTCTTAGAACTGGCCCCCATTTGATATATATGGCCAAACAGCATATCCATTTATCTTTATATCGTTTAGTTCTTGAACGCAGAAATTTTCATTTGAAAAAACAAAACAGAGTAGAATGCGACACAACAAGAGGAAAAAGAATAAGACCACACTCAAAAAATATTGACTTCCTAAGAAACTTTGACGTTCGAACTAGGCACAAATTGTTTGTCCCATCTGCTCGTAAGAGAACTGTATCGCGTACAACACGAATAGTTGATGAGAAAAAAAGGCCATGGTCCCCCTGTAAACTGTCGCGCCATCCAATATATTTATTAGTATATACTCTGCGTTAAGTAACGGTACTGATGTTGTTTATACTGTTTACTTTAAAGCCATGGCGAAGTTCTGCTTTCGATGCTGTGTGTCATTTTCGACGACAGCATATCCTTTTTATTTCAATACATTTTAACAATTTCAGCGTCAACATCGGCAAACGATTCATTGACGGCTCGGTTTCGACCTATTGCGTAAATGTTGTGGACGCATGCAAACAATAGAACATCCTACCTCTTGTACTGGCTTTCTTGACATTCTCAATAAGATGTTACAGTAGTCTCATAACACATCGTCGTCTTGTGCGGAATCGTTTTTTATATTAGAGGTCTCAATGAGTTCGATGCCGATTTCGACGGATCAGTGAAATTTCTTCATCGTTGTCTTACAGAACCTATGGAATTTGGATAAAATGTTAAAAACAAAGCCTTGTATAGCTCTGGCCAATGCATTATTAGGCCTTGAAGTTGGTTATTGGATGGTGAGTTTCGATTTTTATTTTTAATGTTTTCTCAGGATTCGCCGCAGGGTGAAGAATGATTATTAATTAACTTTTACGACCCGAAAACGCAATTATAAGGCTCTATCACGTTATTGACGAATTATTTCAGGTGTTGAGTTAACACGGCATTGTTAAATGAGCCACCCTTTGATAGTTGGTGCTGGACCGAACGCTGTGATTTCACTCATTGAACCAGACTCGGCAGTTTAGATGAAAACGCTTTGAAAACAGTCGATCTGTGTCAGCATCTAACACCGTTAACAAAAATATTAGTTTATTATTAATTGTTTCTTGTTAGTGGCTCCGCCTATATGTCCGGGGACTTATTGAGTGGTGTGTTATATTCTATTTCTGTATCAATATTTATTATTATTTTTTTTATTAAAAATGGCTTTTATTTCAAATAAATGGTTAACAACCATTAATAACATTAAGTTTCATTGGTTTGGTCTAAGGCCGTCTACCAGGTTGACAATAGAATTTCAATCTGAATTTGATTACTAATCGAAAATTAAATAAAATAAGATTATATATTATTAAAAATCTCCTTCTTAAACTCGTTTTCTGTATCCTAGTGCAACTACGGTGTAGTTATATAAAATGCCCCACCCTCTCTAGCCGCTCAAAATGCTTAATGCTTCTTTTTCGTAAATAAATTTAAGTTAATTGAAACTTCTCCAAATAGTGTTTAAATAACTTCAACCCCATTATTATCACCACATCTCAGCCCTTGCATAGAATCCCAGGAAAAGACCTTGTGTTCAATGTGTAGTTTGTCGTCCCGTAGTGAGATTCTTATTTTTGGTACTTTAAGACAGAGTTCTTAAGTACCGGTTTCCTAGTATTACCATAACTTTGTCTACGACGCGAAGGACGTAACTTTTCATCTATCTCCCTTTTTTTTATAACCTCATCGACTGCGATTATACTATACTCCACATAGGCTTCCGAGGGTTATACCCTTGGATACTTGTTTTGCCCGCTTGTTAAATTTCCTTACTTTATTTATACCGCAACACCACCTAACTTCCTCGATTGCGCGCTGCTATAACTCTTCCCATTTTTGTGAGTCGTACTCTATTCGTCGTTTAATTTCGTTAAGTTCCCATTTCCTTAAGATTTGACAAAAAACAAGTTGATTTAACCCTTTGATGACCAGAGTTGCCATCTGGCAACATTACTTTCAACAACATGTCCCTCAACGTTAAGTACACAAATATTTTCATTTATATGTTCTTTTTCTTCTCCCAACCTTTCTCTTTGTTAAAAAGTTCCGTTGTTCCATTTGGATTAACAGCTTGACATAATTTTTGCTGCAAGTTGTAAGTCGGCATTTGGAATAAATGGCCTTTGCAAAAGTGAATCTAAAAACCTTGTTTAAATAAATACTGAAATTTATAGTGGCAAAAGAAATGTTTATTTTTTTGAAAGTTAAAGGTAAGTGCTATTTGTTAATAAAAAAAGTGCATTATTTTGTGATTTTTAGTCTTTTGAATATTGTTGCCATTTGGCAACAACGGACTGTGCATACACATATACTTTCTTTTTGCTTACCTTATTTAGAACACAAAATGAGAAATCAAAGATGTATCACTGATAAAGACATAGCCTATATTTTGGAAGACAATTGGGATAACTCGGATAATGATATTCTGGAAAAAGATGACGAAGGTATTTTGGATAAAAATGTTGAACTTTCAAATCTACCTTAAGTTGTATCAGATGCGTTCGAAGGACTTGTTTTAGGGGATGCTAAAAAGGAAGGCAATAAACAATCACATGTCTCAACAAGTATATTGACACAAAAGACTAACGCTTCGACCTTGAAATTTGTCTGGCGAAAGAAAGATTTTACAGGCGTAAATTCTGAATGGAAACATGAAATTGCTCCTGCTGAAAGCGTAAAGTGTCCTTTAGAATATTTCTTAAACTTTGTTGATGATGTGATTATAAGGAAAATGGTAGAGGGAACCAACAAATACGCCAAACAGCAGGACGGAGATGTGATTAAAGTTGAAGCGGAGCAAATTCGTCAATTTATTGGTATACTTTTATATATGGGTGTAATTCGAATGTCCGATTATAGGTGTTTTTGGAGCGATGACTTGCGGTATAATGCGATCGCAAATCTGATGAGCAGAAACCGTTTTGAAAAAATTAAACAATATTTAAACATAAATGACAATCTACAAGTCAAACCAAAAGATAATTACGAATACGACAGATTGCATAAAATTCAACCTCTGTTGGAACACCTAAAAAAAAAATTAATGAAATATCTAATGACGATGAGCATCAATCAGTACATGAGCAAATTATACCATTCAAAGGTCTTTCAGCATTGAAACAGTATTTACTGAAAAAACCAAGAGCTGGGTCTTCGAGTATAATTTATGATTCTGTACACAGGTAAAGGAACTTGTCCTGAATACGGTTTAGGAATATCATCCGATATTGTTTAGTATCTGTGTTCCACCATGCCAAAAAACGAAAATTTTAAAGTTTGTTTCGATAACTGGTTCACCTCTATCAAACTTGAAATCGCTTTACGCGATATGGGAATATGATGCATAGGAACTGTTCGAAATAATCGAACCGGTAAGCAGAACATGCAAGATGAGAAGGCTTTAAAAGCAGGTCGGGGAAGTGTTTATTACAGAGTGGAGAACAACCACAATGTTGCTCTGGTAAGATGGTATGACAATCGAGCAGTTCAACTTCTCTCGACTTACTGCTGTGTAGATCCAATAGACTCGTGCCGTAGATGGGATGGATTTGCAAAAAAATACATTGATATTGAAAGGCCGAACATTGTTAAAGACTACGATCGTTTTATGGGAGGTGTAGAGTCAGCGGATATGTTAATTGAATTGTATTGGATCAATCACAAGTCTAAAAAATATTACTTTCGGATTATTTAATGGTGCATTAATACAGCTCTTGTCAATTCGTGGCTTCTAGCCAGAAGCATATTCGTTTAATAAACTTCCAATTAATTGTTGCAAAAACTTTGACCACAAGAAGTTTACCAGTTTTGAAAACAAGTAGAAAGAGAAGACAAACCTCATTTTTGAGTAATTTGCAATCTATAGAATCGTCCCCTACTGCTGAAAAACCATCACCATCACCGTCGACTTCATCACATGCTTTAACACCAACAACGTCAAGAGTAAGGCAGCCGAATCCACCAGATAATACACGATCCGTCAACTATGGTCATTTTCCAGTTTATTCAGAACAAAACGGGTGATGCGGTGTACTAAATGCAATGTTCTTCTTTGCTTCAATCAACAAAAAAACTGCTTTTTGTCTTATCACACATGATGAATTTATAATATTCATACCTATTTATTGCACGTGTAAATCTTAAACTGTCCATTGTTGCCATATGGCAACATGTCCTTGCGCCCATACCTACCATCCTAAACCCAGTTTTATTTACTTTTTCTGCATAGTAACCTCCTCCTTTTTTAATGTTAAGAGAATTGTTCTCCGATTGTGTTACAGAATGTTCACGATTTGTGAACTAGAACCGAAATACACAGATATGTACAATGTTATGTAAACCAATACAATTTTGTTCAAGGTTTACTTAGAGGTGATGTGGGTGACGATCGTGATCCAAGTGATCAAGAGCAGATTTGATTTACCACTCGGCACGCACTCTCATGATAAAGGTTGAAGTTACATTGCATCATTTATGATGTTAACATAAATATAGAGGCGGAAGGATAAATTGCAATTCTATGTGTTTATAGAGAACATACATAATGTTCAGAGAAGACCTTAATATTTTGAAAATTATGAGCATATATACAGTGAAATAATATGATTGAAACAAAATACTAAGGTATAATATTAACAATATTAAGGCAAATCCTAAACAGCTTGGGTTCAATCATCGTCCGTGAATAAGCTCATTTCCTTTCCGGATGCCTTGTCGCGGCGGAAGGGCTTAAGAATCAATGAACCTCGGTTCGAAAGATCCTAGGTGAGACGTTGAACCGAAGTCCATAAACGTCTTGTCTTTGGACGTTAAAGATTTGACTACTGCAGGTGGTACACGCGATTGCTACAATCCATCCGTTGTCTTTTCGACATCGGCCGGGGCAAGGATTCTGGAGGCCCCAACCACCATACCTAAAGCACCACCCGCCCGCAGTGGCGCTAAAAATAATGATTCTGACCACTCACTCTACGATGCCCTCAATGGAATGAGTTGAAAAACTGGAAAAAGCGGTGGAGAGGCTCAGCCTGATGCGCCTAATCTCCTGGCTCAGGGTCAGGAAGCTTGCCAGAGTGCCACTTCTGATGGTGCATCTCGGAGATCAGAAAAGGAGGAACGAGCCTCAAAAGATCCGGCACCTGGGAGGCCCCTGACTAAGAGCCAAAGGAATAGGAGGAGAAGGAAGGCTACCAACGAGCGGCGCAAATAGATCACGAAAGTGGTCGACGGCCGTACCCCTTCAATGACGAAGGTAAAGAGAATTAGGGCAGCAGAAGTATCACCAACCGAAGCTGGCCAATCCTCTGAAACCAACGCTACCTCCTTTTTCTCTGGCTCTATAAGCAAAAAAACGTAAAACGCCTTCGCACGTTATAGTTGGAAGCACCTCCCGCACGCAAGGTCCGCAAGACACCGGTGCCGCACCTAGTACTGGCTGCGGCTTGGATAGGCGGAAATTGACAGTGTGGGAGAACCCGCCAACAGACTAAAACGCGTGGCAAGCAGAAAACAAGATCCGCAGCCCTACAAGGAGGTTGTTATTTCTTCCCTGCTGCTATGAATAGGGAAAACTGGCAATGACGACAGCAAGACCGACGCAGAATGGGAACATTGCGAAGATCATGTGTGGGAGCTGGCTAATGCAGAGAACGCTTGCTTCCAAGTGGAGGGCTGTGCTCTCGAAAACGGAACTTTTTTGGTAAAGTGCTCCACACAGCAATCTCTTGAGTGCCTGAGCACTTCCGTGCCGAATATTCCCCCCATCGGAACCACAAGTTTTGAGGTTCTAAGGCCTTTAAAAACAACGCGCGCTCCATCTGCTGGATCCCGGGGCCACTCAGAAACACGGCGGATCTGCTGGCGCGTCTCCGCATTTAGAACCCTGGTCTCGAAACCAGAAGGTGGAAGGTCTGCTCCCATAGGGAGAGCAAAAACCGGGAAAGTAGAGACGGTTGTACTCTCGTTGTGGTCCTGGACCGACCACCGGCTGAGACCATCATCTGCAGATACGACTTTCGTCATTATCTGCACCTTGGATGGATTAACTTCCGCCTCATTTCCAAGGACCGGGAATAAGAGATGCTTTTCACGGTAACTTTTTATGCCACTGTTTTCCCAGATCAACCTTCATCATTGTAATAATGCTACTGCAATCCTATGTAGCAGACTTTCCATGATGAAGACAAAATCACACATCGTATCTATCCAGGAACCAGGGGTGTGAAAAAATCGTATCTGTGGCCTTGGTAGCCTGCGAGGCTTTTCTCCACTCTTAGACGAGCGATTGGAAGGACCGAGAGCTTGCCTTGTTGTCTTAAATCTTCTCCCAGCAACTAAGCTTGAACAATTCTGTGGACAAGATTTAGTTGCTGCGGTCATTAACTTTCAATCAGACAGAGCATGGCTCCCCATATTATTTGCTATTTGCTATGTGTTATTGATTACTTATTACTTTCATTTTTTACATTTCTGTTATTGTCAACATATATTGTTCTTCTTGTCGCTTGTCGCTTGTTCAGTTTTTTTTTCAGTAAGGTATTAGTCCTGATTGTATTTCGGAGAAAGGTAGTCGAAATTAATATTTTCAGTGCAGTACCCGTCTTACGAACTCCTCTGGTAATATAAATATATATGTGTACTTTAAAAAAAGCGTCTCCTTCTTTCATTCTTGCGTCAACAAGCGAAGCAATTTGTTTTCACAGGCATGTGAGTTTCCAGTTAGTAAAATCTAATTTCGTTTTATTGCATACTGAGTAAGGAGTTCCTTGCAGCGAAGTATTTATTTTCCTTTTTTATTTTTTCGCCTCGGATATGCTACAGATTTCTAAATTAAATTTTTAATATATACATATATTCTATATACGCATGTTTTATAATATGTACCTGTATATAGCTTTTGGACATATTTACATTGATGCGTATTACATTGACATAATATATGAGGCAACGCAAAATAACACATGCACCAAAATTGATGCAAACATTTAACGTACAATTTTTCGCACAAATTCCAATGGTCTTATAGTGAAAATAAAAACACTATACCTTTCACTCAATTCGAAGCACACGTGTATTTATGTAATTTGCTTCGAACTTCGTAATAAGTAACATAATAAATATTCAGTTTAATTTTGGGGACCTCTTTATGATTAAGACATTTTTAAACCCCAACAACAGCAAGCGATGTGAGAATATGTAATACATTCATTCTCCTGGGTGGAGGAAAAGATTTTCGAATGACAGGAAGGAAAAGAACATTCGTTCTTGAACAACAGAAAAAGCAGCTGCATATCGACATTTGTAAACAGTGGACAAACTAATTTGAAACTGTTGGCATGGAGCGTTTAAGGTGGAGCAAACGAAGAAGGAGGGTTTGCTGGCTAACATATAAGGAAGGTTTGCTGGCTAATATATAACTTAAAGCCAACTGTTTTTTTTTTAAAGTTTGATTATTAAAACGAGTTCTGTTTTGCTATCTAACCAAAATCTAGTGGTAGAAAAAGTATTGGGGAGGCATGAGCATTTGCACACGAGGCAATATGTTCCCACCCGGAATATCATTTCCGGTGGTAAAACTCCATGTCCGTAAGAGTTATTCCACTGCTGTGCAAACCTGGACAGCAACTCAACTTTCCATGAGATTGATGCCCTGTCCAACTCTATCACAAGAATTGTTTCCCTGTATCCTCGCACTGAAATCATTATTGTGGGTGATTTCAATGTACAAAATTCTTCTTGGCTTCGATATTCAGGCGAAACAAAACTTGAAGGAAGTTATGTTGAAATCTTTGCTGAGGTAAATAATTTGGCCCAGAGTGTGAATGAGTCAACACGGATACCTGACATTGCAGATCATACCGCAAACACTCATCCTGAGAAATACTCAGTTGACATACTGTCGCCTCTAGGCTAGTCAGGTCACTGTGTCGTATCAGCCAATTTCCCATACTCGCCCCAATTAGTTAGACAACAAATCCCTTGAAGAACATTTTGGCTCTATGAGTCTGACGATTTTAACTATTCACTATGCTTCCTCGGTACTGACGTGGATGATTACAAAAATAATTTTGTCGGGTATGAAATCCTTCGTTCCTCAAAGAGTGAATAGTAAGATAAACGCGAGGTATGACTCGAGCTGCAAAGAGGCTATCAGGTTGAAACAAATGAGCTCCCGGACTTTCAGAGACAATCCTACTGAGGGAACCGGACGAAACTCAAAAGGGCCCGATATGATTGCAATGTATTGCTAAGACGTGTTCCTGTGCTGTATTGTTCCAAAGGCAGCAAGAACTTTTGGTCATTCGTAAAAAACGTAAAGAATTCATTTCAGCCTCGTCTCCTCATTCCAGCTGCTAGCTCTTTGGACAAAGCAAATCTATTACCAGCACATTTTGCAGCCAGCTCAACGCTTCCAAATTGTACTTAGTCCGCGCCTCCATTCGAGAGCGTACATTTTTCCGTGGAACATGTTCATGTTCATATTCCTACAGTTGCAAGTGTACTCAAAGTTCTAAATATGCACAAATCCGTATCAAGTCTGAAGTTCACCATATTAACGTTCAAGTTTGATGTTTTAACGCTGGTGTTCCCCAGGGCTCCGTTTTGTCTCCGACACTCTTCCTCATTTTTATAAATGATCTCCTATCGGTCACTTCTAATCCAATTCACTCCTTCGCTGATGACAGTACCCTCAGCTTTTAATATTCGTTCCTCGGCTCTTGTCCCTCCTATTCGGCCCTTGACTTGGAACGGCAGCGTATGTTAAGCTATATAAATTCCGATCTTGATTGGGGTAAAAAGAATAGAGTGGAATTTAATGGTACCAAAACTCATTGCCGTCTACTGTCACTCAAGCGATCTCAAAACAACCTAGCATTATCTATGAATGGCTCCTGCATTGTTGAAACTGAACGACTTTCCATCCTCGGTACGTGTATCAACTCAACACTAAGTTGGAATTATCACATATTCGAGATCGCCAAAAATGCAGCGAAATGTCGAAGTTGTTTAAGGCGATGCAAGAAATATTTTACCCCTTCTGACTCGGCAAGAATATAAAAGGCGTTCATACTCCTAACGCTTGAGTATAACCCTCTTATCTAGTCTGGTGCTCCTAAGACCTCTCTGTACTTACTAGATAGAATCCTACGGCGAGCGATTAAACTCATTGGTGATAATAATTATACAATCGGCTCGCTTGAACATCGACGCAATCTCTATCACTCTCTTATCGTTATTTCAACAAAAAATGCTCTAATGAGTTAGTCAGCTGCTCACCCATTCATCCTTAAGCCCACCTTCGGACATACAGTTATGTTTAGAGACTCGTTCTTCAGCCGCACAACACGAATATGGAATGCTCATCCCAGCCCAATTTCGCCCCCCATTACAATCCCTCTCTTCGTCTATACTTTCTGCCCGTGCTGTGGCTTAATTCCGGTTACTTGAGGGTATTAACAATCACTTTAGTAATAAAAAAAAAGAAGGCAAGTTACTAGGACAATCCTTGCTAGTGCATAAATCAAGTTGACATACAGCCCCTTCGTGGAGCCCCCTGGATAGCTACCGCAAAACACGCTGTGATGATGAATCAATGTATTCAGTGAACCCATCTACATGAGGGTTTAAATACGGACCTGGCCTATCAGTCTGTGGGTTGTGCGTGAGGTTACCTACCTTGCCACACACAAGATGCAAAGGTCAGTTACTATGAACTGCCTCGGATATTGGTGGACAAACAGTTGACGACCCCGGTGAACGATTTATGGGCAATGATGAGACCACGTGCTTCTGAAGTACTTGCAAAGGACTGCTACAAAGCAGACATCATCGCCATGCGAATTGCAAATACAGAAATTATTCGTATGCGGAATTTCTGATAATGATCGATGGCCCAACTACGATATCAAGACAGTTCTAGGAGACTAAAACGCACAGTTGAGAAAGGAGGACATCTTTGCTGGAGTCATCGGAAAACACAGTCTGGAAGACAACACATCCGAAAACGGATTCAGTCTGTTGGACTTCCTCTCGGGCCGAAACGTCTCTGTGACTAGAACGTGGTCAATACAGCCGATCATTTACAAAGGAATCTCTTGTCCGTCAGATTGATCACGTGGCGAGCGACGTCATACATTCCTCCAATACTCTCGATGTCCAAATCGTCCAAGGTGCCAATATCGACTCAAATCATTTCTTCGTTGTATTCAAGGTAAGAACCCGAATATCAAGAGAGCAACAGAGTCCAGACAAGCCAACATGGTCTGACGTCGGAAGGCTGTAATCGCAACTGATCACTGGGGCTTTGCCGACCGAGTCTCCCTGAAACTTGCTCAGAGTTCGACACTGCCTACATTAACGATAGAAGATGAATGGAAATGTTGGCAACAAGCCATCAAAGAAGCTGCTACTAATGTACTATGACAATGAGTTCAGGCAGGCACATGCAATGCAATGCTGCTTCCAACGATAAGGGCTGTTCGGCAAGTTCGACAAAGAAGTCACTGAGACCTTCGATGTCAAAACAGGTTCTACATAAGGCGACGCGCAGACGTGTGACTTCTTTTACATCGTTCTCGAGAATGGTATGGGTCTGCTTTTAAATGGCGGCAAAATAAAAATCATGGTCTTGACATTTGGTAGCAGAAACTTAAAGGTAGTAAAGAACTTCATCTATGTACCTTATCCCCGCGTTATATACGGACAACAACATCAGTACTGGAATTAAATTCAGAAACACCCTTGCCAATCGCTGTTTCTATGGGCTCAAGAGGCAATAGAGCCCCATCGCAAAGACTGAGTTTTTATAACAGCTTGATAATCTCAACCTTACTTTATGGAGTGGGAACTTGAGCCTTACTAAAAGCGGAAGAGGAAGCCCTTTGCAATTATGAGAGAAGAGTTCTGCGGGCGATTTTTGGTATTGTTGGGTGGGGGTCGATCTCTTCATTAAAAAGGGCATTCGCCTTAATATCGTGTATTGCGGTGAAGTGCGAAATTTCGGCGTACTGGAATGCTTGCATTGCGTGCATTCTTTCACAGATGGGAAGAAATTGTACGTAGTGGCGGTCTATGCACCAGATGCACTTCGATCCACAAACTTCATTTCAGAGCTCAACACTCTCTTTCGAAAACTTTGTTTATGCTTAGAGGATAACTACTTTGTTGTCGCCGGCGATTTGAACGCGAAGCATGAGGAATGGGAAAATTCTGTATCAACTCCCAGGGGAAATTCACTCCTTGAGTGGTTGACGCAGTACTCTATTTAGTTCAAGGTGAAATTGCTTGTAACCGATAGACAGACGATTTTCATTATAGAACGTAAACACACATGTAAAGAACTGCTTAACAACGGTGGAGTACGACAGTGATCACTGTGGACTTGCCGCAGTTATTCGGTTATTCGAGATGGTGGAACTGGAAGTATTCGCGGAAGCGTACCCTTACAATTATTGTAAGGCTCGTTGACAGAAGAATCGACAACGCAAACATACTGACTTCAGTTGGCATCGATCCGGATAAGGCCGTGTTGGATAATGGGTTCTTCGTTGTTGAGGATGCCCAAGAGAAGGCAGAAGCAATAGGAGCAGTTTTTCAGGAAGAGTATATGGTCAACGAATCTCGTAGGCCGAATCACGACTTAGAAAAAAGAGTCTTGCTTAACCACCTTCGAAATGAAATACAGCAATGGCGTTCTGAGAATTATGGTTTCACCAGGTTCATTGATGAAAACAAGGCAGTTAATGTTTTCACCCAAACTGCCTATATTGCCATACTTATTTCGAAGATGGATATCAAGGATATATTCAACAGTCTGAAGAACAAAAAGTTCGACGGAATAGACGGAATACCGAATATTGTGTTGCGTCATCTCCCCGAATAGGCGATGGAGATATACACAATCTTGTTCAACAATGCTTTGAGTACTACACATTACCCAGAGCATTGGAAAACGGCGATAGTGCAACCCATTCCCCAAAAAATTGAGTGTCTGATTGGTTTGCTTTAAAAGAAGAACAATTTTATTGGCGTGGTATTCACAAATTGCCAGAAATGTGGTCAAAATGTGTAGAAAACAATGGCCAATACTTTGAATAAAATGTTTTTACTTTCCCATTAATAATTAGGTTTTATTTAAAAAAAAACGCTCATTTCATACCGGTATATCTGGTACACAATCTCGTTCAACAATATTTTAAGTGTTGCACATTACTTAGAGCATTGGAAGACGGCGGTAGTTCAATCCATTCCCAAAAGGGACAAAGATTCCTCGCTTTCGAAAAATCTTCGGTCGATAACTCTCCACCCTTGCATAAGTTAAGTTTTCAAAAAGATTGTCACTAGAATCCTGATACAGTGGACTAAAAAAACTCTAGCATTTTAGACAGAGATTTAAACGCAAGACATGTTGAATGGAGTAACACTGTTCCGAATGAGAGAGGTAGCGCTCAAGAGTGGATGGAGTTGCTTACAACTGATTGACCATCATTTCCTAGAAGCGGGTCCTATATGGATGTGATGCTAATCGACAGACGCCTAAGAATACTAAGCGTGGAGCGACGTACGAGAAACTGTTTATCTACGGTCGAGTATGACAGTGATCACTGTCGTCTCGCCGCAGTAATACAGCTCCCGAATAAGCTGGAGGAACTGGGGAAAATGTCCAAACGCATCCTTATAATTACAATAAGGCGCGCTGGCCACGTTTCTCTAGAACCTTAGCCAAAGAAATAAGTTCGAGTGTGATCAATCCTCCTACGAACAGAAACCTGACGAACGAAGAGGTTGATGAGTACCTCACACAGATGAACGAAGCCATTAAACGAACAATGGACAAAACTATTCCGAAAATAGCACATACCGATGATGGTGACATTCATCAGAAAGCTAGCATCGAAGCACTTCACGTGTAAAAAAGTAGACTCCTGTCAAAATTTAAACTCTTGTACAGGAGATTTACGGATCCACAGAATATGGAGATTAGCTGTCTGAAGTTACAGATCAAAGTACTCCAACAGTTAACTCGGCAAAATTACAGTCTAGCTGTAAGCTTGCATTGGGGCAATAAGATTCGGGCTGTAAGATCCAACAACCCCAGCATGTTCCCGCAAGTAAATAAAATCGACTTGACAGAACAACAGACAACGTGAACCTACTTACTTCAATCGGCATCGATATTGATAGGGCACTGCTTGACAATGACTTTTTCATTGTTGAGGATCCCCAGGAGAAGATGAAAGCCATTGGTGCTGTTTTCCAGAGAGTGTTCAAATAAGTCGATGGCGATTCGAGAATCCCAGGGTGTAATCACGGATGACGACTTTCGTGCGACAATGTCGTTGAAACGAGAGTTTTGCAATGCGTGAGCAAAAAAAACGATATCCATAAAACGATATCATTTTGGTTGCTTCATGTACTCTCAAAACTGCCAATCGCTATCGTCCTGACGACCGGTTTTTGACGATAACTATTTCACTATCGTTTTGCATTGGAGAAAAATTTGGAGATAAAAGTAAGAAAAAAAATTTAATCAATAATTACAAACTGTTTTGGATATAATCCTCAGCTTAGGGAAATATGGATGTACGTTCAAAGTTATTTAAAGAAATATTTCCTGAAATCAAACTTCATACATTTTATGAGCTCCTCTCGCACAGCTGTTCGCTCATTCGTAATGTGTACACACACAACAAAACTATGAGAACTATCAGGCAGTCGTTATTCATTGTTTGGTTATGTGTGTACAATTATGACATAGTTACGGTCAGTAGCGCTCAAACTGTATATAAAATAGACTGTAGATGAACGATAGTTGTTGGGTTATGTGATGCAAATTATCGACGATATCGTTTTGGTGTATCGTCAGGACGATAGTCGTTTGGAAAGTTACGTGATTGCAGCCCTGGTTTTACCAGGTTCAACGACGATCTTTCGGCAAATAATGTCGTCGCCGATGATGGAAATAACTTCATTCTTATTTCTAAAAACGAACTCCAAGATATTATCAACTCACTGAAGAAGAAGAAGTCAGTGGGAATAGATTGGAGTCAGAATCAATACAGTAAAATCAGTTTGGCTTAAGGGAGGGGCACGACACCATTCACGCCGCGTAAAAATTGGTTTCCGACATTCAGTGGAATAGAAATAAGACACAGTGCACAGGAGCCTGCTTGATTGACATGGAAAAGGCATTCGGCACTGTATGGTTAGAAGGTCTCTTCCTCAAGTTGGTCAGGCTCGGCATTCACACGACGTTGCTATATATGATCTATAACATGGTAACAGGTAGAAAGTTCGTTGTAAAACATGGCAAGGAAATTTCCACAACTGTGTTCCATATAAAAAATGGGTTGCAACAAGGAACGGTGGGTTCGCCGATCTTGTTCACTATATTCACAAGCGATCTTATAATTTCTATGCCAAACATAATAGCGTTTGCGACGATCTTATCGCGTACAGATCAGGTTCGAAGGTAGAAGAAGTAAATGGTTTGTTGCAGAGTGACTTCGATGCAATTCAAGTATTTTGCGACGACTGGAAATTGAAAATCAACTAAAAGAAGTGTGAAACTATTCTTTTCAGAACCCCGTTGTCAAAAACTTAAGCCAGAGCCTCAATTGGCGCAAGTTCGGAATTGTTGACCCACTGGGCCGGCCGTAAAAAAATTCAAAAAGATACCTGGGCATCTGGTTGGACCAGTATCTGTATGGTGATATCCATGTAGATACAGCTCTAACCAGAGCTAAGAAGCCTTCGCTATAGCAAGAGGACTGTTTTATAGCAGTCAACTTGACACCAGAGTGAAGATAATCTGCTACATGGCCCTCATCCGGCCAATCATGGTATATGGTTGCTCTGTGTGTTTCAACGTGCCGGTGCGGTGCGTGGCAGTGCCTTCGGGCCTGTCTTCGTTTATATCGAACACCTGAATCTGATTACAAGAAATTCTATCCCAACGAGGTCCTGTAAAACGAGGCTAACCTTATAGATATGGATAGATAATTTTATTATCAAGTTGATTCGAAGTCACATTGCTGGAGACATGACTTCAACTAACACCTTGAACTTTGGTGCTTAGTACCTTAATGAAATGTACCATGGACTTGTGCGTATTAATGGCTTCATTCCACCTGAAGTTTTCCTTTACTTGGATACTAACGTCAAGATAGGGAAGGGAAGATAGGGAAGGCTGCCCTATCATCTTCCATGTCGTACGCCCAACAGTAGAAAGGCGACTTCAATACTCCAACAGTTCAGTAGAGCGATTCCTGCCCGCAACAGATCTGGGGTCAACTCACATAGGTTAAGGTAGTTTTTCAAGACATTTTACAAAAAACAAATGAAATAAAATACAAAAACTAAGAATACAACACAAAAAAGGCAATAAAAAACTAAAACCAAAAAAAGGTCCACCACGGCGTATTGGATGTATATATTAAGCATATAAATAACACATACGCCTATAGGCATAGTTAAGATTGATATAAATCGTTAAGTATAGTAGAGTTAAGTTATGCTATGTATTGCTGTAGTTAAGTTACATAGTTATGTAAATCTTAAATCGGACATCCAAGTTTTTATAATTTTCTTGTAGGAAATGGAAAAAAATGTATATGGATTTAAGCACTGAATTAAAAAATATAAGAAGCCGAAAGGCATAGAGAAAAAAAACAAGATAAGCTTAGAATACTCGTGAATTAAGGTCAGAAGATTGTGGTGGAAAGCTAGCTCTAAGTATTTTTGTCTAGCATGTTAGAAAATTAATTAATAGAAATAAAAATGCATTGAAACGAACAACAACAACTACAGTGGACTAAGGACAAAAACTAATACTTAATAACCAATTTGGATTTAAGGCGGGGCATGATACTATACATGCCGCGTCAAAATTGGTTTGGGACATTTAATCGGATAAACAAGGCTAAAACCTAGTGCACCGGGGCCTGTCTTGTTGACTTGGAAAAGGCATTCATCACCATCTGGTTAGAAGGCCTCTTCCTTAGGTTGACGAGGTTGGGTATCAGCAAAGAACAGCTCTACATTATCTACAATATGGTGGCAGGTAAAAAGTTTGTTGTTAAGAGTGGCAACAAGGTTTCTAATAATGTCTTTTGCATTACAAATATGCTTCAGCACGGCGCGGTGAACTCACCAATTCTTTTCACTGTCTTCACCAGTGAATTAATTGGCTCGATATAATATCTGATCGCGTACAGGACTGCGCAGAAGATTGGGGCTATTAATATCCCCTTGTAGCGTGACTTCGAGAGCATCCAGCAATTTTGCGGCGACTGGAAGTTGAAAATCAACTACTAGAAGTGTGAAACCATCCTATTCCGAACTCCGTTGTAGGTTCAAGTGATACGACTAACAACTGGTGTAAGTTCGGCAACTTGGACCCTCATGGGCGGTCATTAGCAGTGTAGAATGTGGTGAGATATTTGGGCATTATGTTGGATCGATCATTACGTTGCTAGAAAAGCCTTCGCTATGGCAAGCAGGTTGTTTTACAGCAGCCATCTTGATTCCAGGGTTGACGTTATCTGCAAGATAGCGCTAGTCCGACCAATCACCGTGTATGGCGGTCTGGTGTGGTTCAACTTGTGTCCTTCCCAGATGGAAAGGACGAGGGTCTTCAAGAGGCAAGGTTTGCCTTAAGATGTACAGAACGCCAGAATCTGTTCAATGCTGCAAACGTGAACAGGCTGGATAATTTTATTATTAAGCTGATTCGAAGACATGTTGACAACATCATATTATAAGAGGCCACGCCGAAGTGGATTCATTCTGCCAGAAGCGTTATTGTGTCTGGCCCGACCTGGCTTGATCCAGGATGCAAAGGGATGGATTTATTAAATAGAAGATCATATTCTGTACCAGGATCATATTCATATTGAAAGGTATTTTGAGATAATTGTGTTTGGAAACTGCTAAGTACATCGTTAATACTCGTATAGGATAATGTGACGAAGTAAATAACCTCAGATCACTATCTGAAATGGACTAACTTGATCTGAAGCACAATAACGATTCGACTGCAGCTAGCAAGCTAGCGACTTCTTTGGATATTGACCATCTTTCAACAAAGACGTTGTTTAATGCGTTTTATTCGAATAATTTCCATACTCCTCCACAGTTTGCTGTTCCAAGATCATTTTGGAAGTTTTTCAAGCAAGCCAAAGGCAGATACTCTCAATGCGTTAAGGATAATAAAAGTCATTCTGATGGCGATTCCACTTCTAGCCGCTAATCCTAACAATTGGAACATGCATTCAAACAAAATGGTGTCAAGAGCCAGAAAACCCAGTGAGTCGGAGATCTATTTGGGCAAGGGAATTTCATGGGGAGGTATTTTCAAGCTCTTCAAGCATTGGTAAGAACTTCAAACTAACCCAAAACCTTTGTTCCAACGCTGTTAGAATCAAGTGAGATATCTTGTTTGGAGTTTAAATTCATATGCGGCCTAAATGCTAATTCCAGTTGAGCCAGTGATCCCTACTTCAAATTCAAATGCCAATTAGATGATTTGTTAATCATGACACGTCATCACAGTGAACGATTCAAAATATCAAAATTCCTTTCCACCACTCAAATACGGTTTACTTTCAATTGATATGAAGAATATTAAAGCCACTGGCGGTTGTTACTGGAGAAGGCTCCACCCTCCATAGAGGCAACTCAACATCAACTACCTTTTCCGAAGCACTACGACAACAAATTATGCAAGCAAATAATTGCACTTTTGAGGTATCCGTGAATGTTTAAAAACTTACACGAGGCTATGACCAGCGTCGCGCACAAAAAAATCCAGCCCAAATTAATCAAACAGAAGCCACAATCCTAGTCAAAGCCTTTTTTATATCCGGCGAGTGAACAAGCTTAACAAATTTTACATGCGTATAACGATCAAAAAAGAAAATAAAACTTCATTCATAGATGGTATTCTTTGTTTAAGAATAAGCACATAAGCTGTGTCCATATTGCTGTACTATTAAAAGTACAATAGGAATAGAATGGGTTAAAACTGCACGTTATAATTTTATTTTCTATGTGCCTTTGTTAGTGGCTACGGCCACGCTACTGCGTGGTTGACTATCATTAATGTATGCCAATTATTTATAGTAAAAAGTTTCGTATTTGTTTTGGTAAAAATGCGACATATGCAATCAAACGAAAGAATTTCATAACAAACCCTTACAAGCAAGTTGAACAAGACACTCTTTAGGAACTTTTACCTAACTTAAATCAATCAAAAAAGTTTATTGCAGGAATAGCAAAGTAAATTGAATCAATTCAATCGTTGACATTTCCTGCTGAACTAAATTGTTTTAAGTTTATCTCAATATTGACTGTAAGTTATATTTAACTGTAGGTAATCCTTATGGGATTATCTGTCAAAATGAGATTCTGTTAAGTGCAACTTTCATAATTCCAAAAGTAACGCACATCGCAAAGACAGCATTTCAACTTCGAAACGAACTGGTCGCCTGGCTAAGTTTCATGGGGTAGTACGACTAAGTGAAATAACAGACGACGAAGGTGTTGTATACGTCGCGAGTAATCCCCAAAGAAATATGAACTAAGATATCAAATCTATCTATCGGTGAAAGGGACAAAACTTTCCTAACAGATTGGTTGGTGGAACTTTTAATCAAATTATTAACGATGTCATGTTTTGTTTCTCTCATTTTCCCCTTAATGTGTTATGTTTACTGAATTAAACTCTACATTTTTGTTATCTGTCTAAGCCAATAATTTATCTTGTTGAGAGCAATGGAAAGATTATATTTCTACTATAGATAACCCCAACAACTTCAATAAACGATAATACGAAATAATAAAAACTGACATTTTCTTGATTGCCTTGGTATATTTAACGAAAGGAATCTCCTTGCTCCAATTAACTACTATGAATTTTTAATCTTTATAGAACTTACTGAAAATCGTGTCTTACCAGTAATTGAGAAATTTGAACTATGTAAATAGAATATGAAATTTATTCTTTAATTAAATTTTAGAACCCAGGTAAACATGAATGGCTTAATTTTGGAGCTAAAATCACTATGGAAGGGATCAGGTTTATTATATATCTCATGTATATGTTATATTCGAAGTTGAAGTATAGAATGCGTGTCCATACACTTTGCAATGAATTTGGTAAATTGGAAAATGAATTATTTTCTCTGTTTATAAACAAAATTGCGATATCTGGGGGTTAGAAAACATACCAATATTGGTCAGGAATTAGGGTTTCGACAGTTTTCTTTAAAGCTTAAGCTTAAAAGAACCTTTTTTGAATTCGTAAACAAATTTTTATTTTACAAAAACTTGTAACGAAACTCTTCTTAATGCTAAGAAATTTATTTTTAAAATAAACATTTCGAGAAACTTTCAAAAGAAAAAGTGTTAAAAATATTTTGACATAAATTTACACATTGAAAAGAAAAGAAGAAGGGAAAACACTCAAAGCAATGGGTGATAAATGACAAATTTCAAACTCAGTTATATGAACTCTTTAAAAGGAGTTTTGTGTTCGAATAGAATCGATGTAGACTTTGAAATACAAATGA